>MU843594.1:6437-100331 GCA_030867255.1 Colletotrichum somersetense
GAATGATAGAAACCTATTTGCGATTACCAGGCTGCTTTGTATGAGGCCTTCTACGTCGGTCGGAAGTCGTAACAACCTTTGCGTGCGACAGTATTCCCATCAAGAAGCCAGTCTTATCAAAATTATAGATATCGTGATCTTGTATTCCGTACTTAGCGATTGTGTTTTGTATAAGTGTAAACCAGCCTAAAATAATTGTAGGATCTTCAGCTAATGCTCTCTGATAATTAATCTGACGTCGGAATCGCATATTGAGGTCTGGTTGGCGTCGTATGAAGTTCTCTGCCTATCGTGGTCCAACACGCGTCGCGTCGCGTACGTCAAGGAGGCAATCAGCTATATCTCGTACGTCTTCTAGTCGCGGTGGAAATCCTTGATTAATCAGGTCAATAACCCTTTTACGAATCACATCCTCTTCTGTAGGTGTCATCTTTATTGAATTTGTATGAGTTTTGCGTTGTGGCATTCGTCCGACGCGTCGGTAGTGGAGTGTTGTGTGAGGGATGTTGTAGATAGAGGCAGCTTTTTGTATGGATAATTTTGGGTCTTTTTGGATAGCTGCTAGTGTAAGGATAATACGGCTTTTATTTGAATAAGAGTCTATTGTTGTACGTAGAGAAAAACTAATGTCTAAAGGAAGTATGTAGGAGGAAGAAAAAGTGTTCCGCTTGCTATGTTGTTCTGCTTGCTATGCATGTACGTTATAAGTATTAGTATATTTTATTTATACTAAAGGATTATGTTTATTTAAAACTTAAGAAAAGATACTATTTATTAGGAAATCTACTATTAAAAACCTTACTTTTATATACTAAACTAATAAAAGTCTTTAAAAAAGTAAGGAAGCTGGTATATAAGCTTAACTTACCTCTAGTAATAAATATTTATCTAGTTATATTAGTTACTTACCTAATCCTAGCTAAAGACCTATAAATAGATTTATATAAATAGACCCCTATTAAAAGCGGCCTAGTAGAAATAGAGGATGCCTAGAGAAATAAATAGTAGGATAACTATTAGTATTATAAGGTAGAATAGATATTAAATAAAAGATTAAATCGATAGAGATAAAGTTAACTATAGATAAAATACCTTATTAAATAGAAAGGATATTTAAGTATCTATAATATATAAATAAATAAAGATACTATAGAAGCAGGTAAATTAATTAAAGAATTTAAAGAATATTACTAGTAATTAGTAAAATAATAATAAAGATTATAAAAAGAAAAGTAACTATTATTAAGGTAATATAAATAACTTATTTCTAGTAAAATCCTAGTATAAAGGTAAAAATCCCTAGTTATATATAGGATAATTTACTATTAAAAGGCGGCTAAACAGCTAAGAAATATATATAAAGAAACAGAATATTATATAAATAATAACTATATAAGGTTAAATAACTATTAATAGTAAAATAACTATAAATAGGTAGACAGTTAATAAGAAAATTCTAGTAAACAGCCTTACCGTTTAGAATAAATATACGCTTTATATAAATAAAAATAAATAAACTAATTTTTTACTTTTACTTAAAAAAAAATAAGTTACTTATAGTAACTATTATCTAAAGACCTTTTTTCTTATATAACTTTTTTCTTTTTATTATAACTTCTTTTTTACTTTTATTTACTTTTCTTTTTTACTAATATTTACTAGTAATATTATATATATTATATAAATTAACTAGTAACTTTCTTTTTATTCTTTCTTACTTATACTTTTTATTTTATAATAAGATTTTATATTATTTTTAATCTTACTTAACTAAATCCCTCTATAGATATTAAGTATTATAAGTTCTTTTATAAACCTTTCTTTAGCTAAAAAACCGGTATTAGGCTTATATTCTATAGCTATCTTTAAGTAATTACTATCTATAGTAAAAAAGTCTATTTTTAGAACTCTTTTTAAGCTAGTATTTATAATAAATTTAACGCTTTTTACACTTAGTATCCTAACTATATTAAGAACTTTTATTAAAAAGCCTATTAGCTTAAAATTAATTTACTATATAAAAACTTTATTAACTATATTATTTTTACTAACTAATTAGAATTTTTTTATACTAATAATCTTAAAAAAGCTTAACAAATTTTCTCTATTAATCTTTAGCTAAAGTATTTAATAGTTAAGAAAATATTTTTATATTAAAAGGAGTAAACTCTCTATAAAAATAAGTAGTAACTATAATTAATTATTAACTTTACTAACTAAGATAATAAGAATAAAGATAATACTGCCTTAATTACTAGTAATTCTTTATATAATACTAGTAATATAGTAACTCTTTATAACTAGTATAGTTAGTTTATAACCTTAAATAATAATATTATATTAAGTAAGTAGGAAATTAAGGCTTTTTATAAAAAATTAGCCTAATATAAGAATTAGTTACTAGCAGTTAATCTATAGTAATAGCTAAACGTTTAGCTAACTAATTTCTAGGCTATAAATCTTTAGCTAGCTAATACTTAGGTAACTATAGGCTTTACTGCTTATACTCTTATAGTTATTAATAATTATCTAGAGATACCTATAAAAATTAATTAGGCTTTTAACGTTTTATATAGTATATATACTGCTATTAAGTAGGTAAAGACTAGCTAATTTACTATTAAAAACGCTTTTACTACTATTAAATACCTAACTAAATAAGTCCTAAACGCTATAGATTCCCTAGAGGCTTATATTTAAAAGCTTAAGAAATCTATAACTAATTAGCTATAGACTACTAAAGATTAGGCAGTATAAATCCTTAGTAAAATTAAAAAAGACGTCTTACTATCTATTTATATATTAAATAATAAGTTAAAGTAATAACTATCTTCTTAAAGCCTTAAAAAGGCTAATAAAAAGCTAGTAACTAAATCTTTTATTATCTATATATACTATAGTCTTTTATTATACTATTAAGTCTTTATATTTAACCTAGCTAACTAAACTATTACTTAACTACCTATCAATATTATACTTATAGTTATAAAAAAAACTGTTTATTTTATTTTTTAAAATAAATACTTTACGTTTTTTTTAAATATTATTACTAAAGGCTTAATTAATTAAATTATAAAAAATATAGTAATTAACTAAGTTTTTATAAAACTTAGTTTAAAATACCTTTTAGACCTACTTTATACTAATTATCTAGTTATAAAGATAAAGTATACTACTAACGCTAATAATTCCCTACTTTATACTATTACTAATAAGGGTCTTTATAAATATCTTTTTATAAAGACTAAAAAATCTAGTACTTAGGCCGATATTACTATCTACTTTAAAATAGGTTTAACTTATATTAAGTCCTATAGATAAAAACACCTAAATATACTTAATAACTAAATCTACTATAATATCTATAAGTAAAATAATAAGTGGCTTAAGCAGCTTAATATAATACCTACTGATATAGCTAATATCTATAGTATAGACACCTTTTAGCTATCTAAAAGCACTAAGGTTAAGTAAATCTTAACGGTATATTCTCTAAGTTTATAATAGATAATAATAATAAATAATAAATTAATAAGGGAATAGCTATAGCTGACTATAGAAGTATAAAGTAAAATAATTATTTTATATATATAGTAATAATTAAAAAAGGGCTTAAATAGATAATAAATAAAAACAGATAGTTATAATATTTTTTTACTTATACTTTTATTTATTTATTACTTATAAATTATTTATATTTTAAAATAAAAAGTAATTTATATATAGGTAATTATTACGCTATAGAATATCTATTTCCTAGAGAATCTACTAAATTATATATAGACTAATAGACTAGCAAATTGTCAGTTAGCCGCCTAGAAATTATAGGGATATTAGCAGAGAATTCTCTACCTGTTTGCTATAAATTCTATAGGAATCCCTAGACAATTATTTAGCCGGATAGCCTAGAATCCTTTACTATTTATAGGTAGATCCCCTGCCTATTAGGAAAGGAAGGGGTATTAAATTTATAACTAATATGCCTGTACTAAAGTGTAACAAAATTATCTAAAGATAGTTTATTTTCTAACTCTTCTTTTAAGCGGCTTCTTTATATCTTAATAGTATCTTATAGGATTAGTTTATAAACTATAAGTTATAGTAATAGTAAACTTATTTTTATAGTCTTATTAAGGTGCTTCTCTCTTAGTATTATAACAGTTTAGGTAATTCTATTATTTATATAAAGTAAGTTTATATCTTCCTTAGTTTTAATATACTTTGTAAGTTTTAAGGCGTCTGTAAGGCTTATAGGCTTATATTCTTTATAACTATAGCCTTATAGGGTTTAATAGAGTTAGAGATAAGCTTATACTATATAGTTATAGTTACTTTAATTCTATTTTTTATTCTTTACTTACTGTTAGCCTTTTTTTATTCTTTATTATACGTATTAAAGTGTTTAATTTAGGTTTTATAATATTATTTATTATATTCTCTTAAGACGTAACTAATAACCTACTTAGTATATAGTCTTAGTTTATATAATAGTTCCCTAAGTAGGTCTTTTTTATAGTTATTTAGTATAATATTTCCCTAGTAAATATACTTATATATAGTTACTAGGGTTTATATTTTTATTTTTTAATTCTTACTATTATTTATTAACTACTTCTTTATAATATTTATTAGAAGTAAGAGTTAGAATAGCTCTTAATACTTCTACTTTACGTTATATTTCCTTTATTATAAGGAATATTACGTAATATATATATATATATATATAATCTACTAAATTAGTAGATTAATATATATACTGATTACGTAAGCAACCTGACTACGTAATCAGTAGAATATTCTAGAGGATTCTTTAGAGGAGCAAGATTGGCTTTACTACTCCTCACTTTAGGGATCTAGGTTATTAACATTAAGTTAGGGTTATTATTTTAACTAACTTAGGGTTATTATAAGTTACCTTGATTTATAAGCAGCTTACGTCAGTATGGAATATTCTAGTAAGCTGGATATCTCTATATAAGGGCTGGAATTCTTCCTGTTTCTAGGTCTATCTCTTCTATCTCTAAGCAAGTAATCTCTACAGTAACAATCTAACTACTATACTCTCTTTACTACTTATTCTCTCTGTTATATATCCTTATATCAGATATACCTCTACCCCTTATATCTTATATTCTTGCTTCTATAAGATATACTGTTATATTTATCTCTTTATATCACTTAAAGAGATAATATAACCTATTGTTTTAATAATATTTAATAGTCTTAATATTATATAGTAGCTACTTATCTTATTTTTTAGTTATATTAATATCTATAGGCCTAATATAATACCTATATACTATACTACTATAGTTATTTTCTTTTTCTAGCTTATATTTATATCGCTAATTATTAATTTTAATAGCTTTTTCTATAAACCTATAGAATTTTCTTAGTCTTTTATCTTAACTTAGTTTATTTTTAAATATATTCCTTAAGCCTTTAGTAAAATTTAGCTATTAAGGCGTTATTTCTTTAGTCTAGCTTAAAGGTAATACGTTAGACCTTAGTAGTATACTTACTAGCTAACTTTTTTTAAGTAAGATTTATAAATTCTTATTTTATAACTTATTATCTATTTAGACTACTAAATATATTTTTAAGTTACTTTTAAAAGTTATTAAAGTCTTTAAATATTTTCCTTATAGTATCTTTATCGTCTTTTAAATTATTATTAAAATAGCCTTATATAGTAGGTTTAAACTAAGCTAAAGCGTCTTTCTTTAAGAATAAGGCTGTATAATAAACCTTTTTAGCTTTATTAGTTAAAAAATACTTATAAAACCTAAAATAAGCCTTAGTTAAGGTAAAAACCCTTTAAAATGTTTTTAAACTACTATTATATAGTTCTAGATTAAGGTATTTAGCCTATAAATATAAAATAAGTTAAAAAATAGTAACTTATATATTAAGCTAGTTATTTTCTTACTTAAGTTAGGTTATTATTATAAGTAGCTTTTAATTAGTAGGTATAATAGCAGCTTATATAACTAGTATAGCTAAAGTAGTTAAAATCCTAGTAAATAAAATATTAGTAGTAGATATTATATTATACTATTAGGTAAGTATTAAGGCTAACTTACTTAATAAAAGTAATTAAAGTGTTATAGTTAGTAATCTAATAATAAGGTTTTTACTAATAGTACAATTAAGGTTAATACTTAGTAATAATAATATTAGCTTATTAGTCTATTAATTACTTAGTAATTAGTTAGGTAGTTAATAGTTATAAGAAAAGCTTATATAGCTTTTTATTAATAAATTACTAGGTTAAATATTAAAAAGTATTTAAAAAATATATTATAAGTTAATTACTAAAAAACTATAAAAGTCTATCCTTAAGTGTATTTAAGTTTATCCTATATATAAGTCTTAATCTTATATTTAAAATCTCTAATTATAGATCTAATTAGTTCTAATCGTTTTAGATACCCTATTAAGCGCTTAGTAGGTACTATTAACTACTTAATAGATCTAGGTAATCGCTTAATAGGTCCTATAGAGTAATTACCTTATCTTATTGTTATATAACTTATCTATAGTTCTTCTATTCTAGGGAGTTATCCTTCTGTTATTTATATAATCGTTATAGTGCTTGCTGGTTTGTCTTGCTAGGTGGGGTATCATTGCCTGTTGTCACAGGACAATACGGCCGACCTTCGGACCCACTTCTCGGCCTTGCCGGTGGATCCATCGGTCGGGCCGATATCCTGCCGACAGCCGGTACCCTACTGGGCCCCACCTGTCGCCAGTCTATAAGACCGGCTGTTGCCAGCCGTAGCTCTAGCTCTTAGATAGTCATAAAATCCATCACCTATTTAACCGTGTCACCTGTAACTTGTTAGGTCGTAACACCTAGCTAGTCAGCTTAGCCTCCTAGTTAATAGAGAGCCTTTACAGGTCTTTGAAGGTATATATTCTCTATCAGGTACCTTTTAGCTCACCCTAAAATATTAATTATAGTACACTCTATTACTAGGAGGCCTTATAAGTAGATAGACTAACTGCTATATTATTAAGTACCTAATAGACTTTATTTTTAGTATGTTAAACTATTAGGGAGTAAAAAGTATATTATAAAAAAGTAAATTAATTCAGAGAAGGTAGTAAAAGTGGTAATACTTTAAAGTTAGAGGTTATATAGAAAATCGGTGGCTAGGCGGCATTTTTTAGGTAGGCGAAATGCAGGGGTAGGCGAGAAGTAGGTTACTTGACTTATTCTGAAAAAATGGCGTTGTTTGGATGCGGATAGAAAATGTTGTGATAGTTTGAAAAAGGTGATGTTGTTGACGATGCGGGATTTTCGGGATGTTCGGATGTGGGGGATATTCGCAAGTGGGGTAGTTGAGTTATCTAGTCTTTGACCTCTTTGTCTAACGTAATGCTGAGTTATTGGGTTGTCGTATGGTCATGTGACGTTCTTGTTTTAACAGGTTGTTTACATATCTAGCGGAGCGAGTGACAGTCCGTTGATATCGTGTAAAACAACGCTGCTGGTCTCGAGTTCGCAGCATAATGTTCCCCAGGAGAAATAGGTGGCAACGGAAACATAGCGTTGGCGGAATTTACTTCTCGAACAAAATCTCAACATCTCGATGTCAAACTCCCATTATGGAAAATACATTTGAATGCTGGCACGTGGCAAGCGGAAGAAGAGGTTGCACTCTCTGTCCTTGGGGAAACTTGCGCCACGTCTATAGGAGGTCGCTCTGTCTCAAAAACGCTGTGGAGCTGGAAGACGTCCGGGATGCCAAGACTCGCAAGACCACCTACGTATGGACCATAATTGGGAGCCCGCCAGAATAGCTTTCGTCACTTGTATCAACAGAATGTCACTTCCAGGAGGATTCATGCCGTTTGCTTGTGTCTGGCAACATATGCGACGGTCGATTATAACATAGCAGTATCCCCATTTACATGTACTGTGACCGAGTTCGCTATCAAGAGAAAATCATCAAGAACGAGAAGGACGGGAAATACTCGAGCCGTTTCCGAGTTGACATTACCATTTCCATGTAAGATATATCTTGGGCTTTTGATTCCTTAATTCACCAGGACTTCCGTCAGATTGAGGACCGTCGCCGTCAGAAGTGCTGAAAAATTAGTCGAAAAGTCATCATAAGTCCCGGCGCCATAGATTAAAAGGTGGTCCGGGTATTGGCTGAGGATGTGAACGGGCCTGCTGTACGTTATCGGAGCCACCGTCCCGTGCTCTTCCCACTCGTCCTTGTCGCCCCCGAACTGGTTGGTAAAGATCTGGCTGTGATCCGCGTCGGAGACGATGATGGTTCCGTTCGGGCCGCCGATGCTGCTCCACGCCACATAGGGGCTAGCATTGGGCGTTTTCTTGTTGTCCGTCACTATGACTACGCCGTTTGAACTTTGAAACTCCAGGGGGCTGTCGGCAAGACGGTAGTAGACCGGGTAATTGGACCCGTACGAAGCGTTCCCGCCCGGATACTCGTACACGATGATCCATTTTTGGATGGGAGGAATCCAGATAACGACAGGCATGCCGGGTCGCGACTCGTAAGCATCATAGGCCACGGTGTTAACAACCGGGCCCCAAGCCTTCAAATCCGTCGAGACCTGGTAAGAAAGTTTCTGACCGTGCTTCGGGTCCCGCTGGTCGGAATAGTAGCAGATGAGAGATTTGTTGTATTCCCTAAGAAGGCCGAGTCAGAGCAGAATCCCGAGGTACAATAATCCTAGAAGCTCGGGAAGATTGAAATCAAAGCGTGCTCACAATAGGTACGGTTCCCACACGGGTGTGTATCCGTTTGTCGTGTTGGGAGGCCCTCCCTCGGCCACACGGCTGACAAACTTCCACGACCTTGCCCGGTCGGCACTTGCATAGAGGTCGATGCGCGTGCCGGTGTCGCTCCAACTGTTCCCACTCGCCAGGATGGTGCCGGCATCAAACGCGCCCAACGGCTCGCTCAAGACTGTCAGCATGGGCTGCGCGGGGAGACCCCACCCGTTCTGTGTGTCCGTGACGTTGGAGATCCATTCCCACGTCGCGCCACCGTCCTTGCTCTCGAAGACTGGAAAGAAGGAGGGATTGTAGCCTGTGAGAGTCGCGGTTGCAAGGATGGTTCCGTCCTGAACCTCGGTGTACCGGGGATAGAAGAAACTCCCGTTGCCCGCGGGCTGCTGGATGGTGTTGTTGACGAAGAACCCAAACGCCAGTGGCGCAGGAGAGCTGGCGGCAACTGATGGAGCGCTCTGCGCCAAGAAGGCAAGCAGAGCTATGAAGTACGACATCTTGCACGGTTACTTGGAAGGGGGTTGGCTGCCGTCAAAGAATGGAAGCAGGCTCGAGGATGTGGATCACAACGTCGGTCAACTACTCGTCAACGGCGTTTTATAGGAAAGCATGCGAGTAACATAGAAATATAACACCACGATTAGGGTATGCTTTTACATCAGAACTTTACGACATGCCTAAATGCAGTCTCGATGATTTAACTCGTGCTAAAAATTACTCCGTCGAAACCGGAGACACCTGCCGTTCAGTTACTCCCTGGAAGTCAACTATAGTCCATCCGCATTTGGATGGCGTCCCAGGTTATTTACCGGCGGCGAGGACAGGAAATATGTGAGAGTCCCTTTCTTGTTGCGACCTTCAAAAACCTTACATACTCGCCTTCTTCGTCGTTCAACCACGGCGGCAGTGAAGCCCGGATAAAGGATATCTGCAAAGATTGAGGATTTGCGGGACGTTCCAGCTAGCACAGCTCATTTTAGCCGCAACTTTGGCTAAATCGGAGCACACGGGGTGTGCTCAGAGCTCGGCCGGGGACCAGGACCCTTCAGTATGGCCGGCATTAAGTCAACATACCCACTTCCCGACCACCCCCCTTATACCGACCACATAGATATAAAGCTATTACAAC
The DNA here is from genome assembly GCA_030867255.1 of Colletotrichum somersetense. Lineage (NCBI taxonomy): Eukaryota > Fungi > Ascomycota > Sordariomycetes > Glomerellales > Glomerellaceae > Colletotrichum > Colletotrichum somersetense. The sequence continues at coordinate 16,334 of MU843594.1, forward strand.
CTATAACTATTTATTTAATTAACTATTAGCTACCTCTTAATACTATAATAGTATAACTTTTAACGTATATATATAGCGAGTCAGATAATATAGCGAGCCAGACACTTTTTCTTCCTTCTATATACTTCTTTTATACGTTAAGTTTCCTCTATATATAATAATAAATTCTTTTTTAAATAAAACCCGTATTATTCTTACATTAGCAGCTATTAAATAAGACTAAAAATAATTTATATAAAAAGCTAACTTTATCTATAATATCTCTAAATTAATACTTTATAGCCGACAGGTTAGATAAATACTATAACATAAAACTTATATAAATTTAATAAAGATAATATCTTTAGAAGAGAAGGTAATTTATAAAAAAGTTATTAACCTAATTAATTAAGGATTTCTACTACAGCTTAAAGATGTATAAGATATAGCTAATTATCTTCTTAACGTATATAAGGTAATATATATAAGACTACGTTAGGTAGAGACCTTTATATAATACTAACTAGACCTTAATATATAATTCTAACGTTAGATTAATTATTAAAAAGTAGTAACTAAAGATCTTATAATTATTTAAGGCTAATTTACACTTATATAAAATATAATTATAAAGTATAAAATATAAAGTTATAATATTTATAATTTTAATAAGACTAGTTTCTTAATAGGAATACTATTATATATAAAGGTTATTATAACTTCTAACTAATATAAAAGGCCTTATATAAAGCAGCCTAATAATTATAAATAGGTTTCTATTATTTAGGGCGTTTATATAGATAGCTAGGTAATACCTTTATATATTATTAGAAAAGGTAGATATTATTTTCTCTCTTAATATACTAATAGCTAATTCCTAGCTAGTTAGTATATCTACCTATATAAAAATAGATAAATAGTAAATAAAATTAGCTTAATTTAGTTAAACTATTTAATTAGTATATAAAGTCTTATATAAAAAGTACTTACTACCTTTTAATCTTAAGTATTTATAGTAGCTATAATTAACTAAATTTAATAGCTATTATAAAAAAAAATTATTACTTTATATATACCTTTCTATTTATTATATAAGCTTTAGCCTTTTAATATTAGTTATTTTAGTCTTTAAAAACACTTATATAGTAAGGAAATTAAAAAGATAATATAAATATAGATTATATATATAATAAAAATTAATCTTTTTTTAAATAGTATCTTTTACTTTAATAAGTAAAATAAATATATAAGTAGGTTTTTTATAGGCTAGCCTTATATCTTTTAACCCTAAAGTTATTATTTTTTATCTAGATTTTAAACTAAAGATACTAATACTAAAAAACTTATATCTAACTAGCTTAGGCTTATAAAACCTAAAGATACTAATAATAGTAATTAACAGTATATAAAGCTCTACCTTATTAAAAAAAAGAATTAAAGACTATTAAAGTAGTTTACTAATATTATTATATAAAGTAATTAACTTATATATAAAAGGTATTAGTAAGTTAGTATACTAACTAGCTTTTATTAAAGCTAAATTTAAAAGGCTTTATATAGTAAATAAAGTGTTAAGTAAGCGCTAAAAGGCTAAAAAAAACTAACGATATCTTAAAGGCTTACTTAATACTGCTAAAGCAGAGGTAATACGGTTTAAAAAAGAAATTATTAATTTTAAGTGTAATAATATTTATATAGAGGGTGTTTATATAGAGGAGGGTAAATTATATTTTTAATAATATAATAATTATAGAAATATAAGGTATAATATATAAGTATATAAGGTCACTTAAGACAGTACTAAAGAAGAGGGTAATAACTAGTTTTAATTAGCTTTATTTAATATAGCTTAGCAGACTTAAAGAAATAGAAGAAAGGAAGAAAAAGTGTCTAGCTTACTATATTATCTAACTTACTATATATATATATTAGCCTTACTTAGTAAATAAGATAGTAACCCTAACTTAAAGGTAAGTAGCCTAGATCTTTAAAGAAGTAGTAAAACTAATCTTACTTCTCTAAAGAATCCTTTAGTATATTTAGTTAATTATATAATTAGGTTACTTACGTAATTAGTATATATATCTATTAGTCTACTAGTTTAGTAGATAATATATATAGATATACACTACGTAATATTCCTTATAATAAAGGAAATATAATATAAAGTAGAAGTATTAAGAGTTATTCTAACTCTTAACGTATATATATAGTAAGTAGTATATTATAGTAAGTAGTATATATCTACCTACCCTTTAATTAGTTTAATAAGTTAATTTAACTATATTATATAAAATTAATTAAAACTATATATCTTTTTATTTTTTATTACTATCCTAAACTACCTTATATATTTATACGTTATATTTAGTTTTTTATAATTACTATATTAATATATATATAGTTTACTACTCTCTATATAACCCTCTGTTTAAGCTGTTTCCTTACCTCTACCTTTAACGCCTTCTTTTTCTCTTTATAACGCCTCTACTTTAGCTATATTAAGTAATCCTTTAAGATATAGTTAGGTCTTTTTAGCCCTCTAGCGCTTACTAAATACCTTTATCCCTATATAAAGTTTATAGTTTTTAGCCTTAATAATAGTAAGTTAATATACTAACTTACTAATACCTTTTAACTGTAAGTTAATTACCTTATATAATAGTGTTAGTAAACTACTTTAATAGTCTTTAATCTTTTTTTTTAATAAGGTAGAGCTTTATATACCTTTTAGTACTATTATTTATGTCTTTAGGTCTTATAAAGCTAAGCCACTTAGATATAAGTTTATTAGTGTTAGTATTTTTAGCTTAAAATCTAGGTAAAAAATAATAACTTTAGAATTAAAAGGTATAAGCCTAGCCTATTAAAAACCTATTTATATATTTATTTTACCTATTAAAGTAAAAAATACTAATTTAAAAATAAGAAAAAAGTTATTTTTAATAATATATATAATCTATATTTATATTAATTTTTTAGTTTTTTTATATATAAGTATTTTAAAAGGCTAAAATAGCTAATATTAAAAAGCTAAAGCTTATATAATAAGTAAAAAAGTATATATAAAATAATAATACTATTTTTTTATTATAATTTATAAAATTTAGTTAATTTATAGCTATTATAGCTATTAGAATTAAAAAGTAATAAGTACCTTTTATATAAGACTTTATATACTAATTAAAATATTTTAACTAATTTAGGCTAATTTTATTTATAGTTTATCTGTTTTTACCTAGATAAATATACTATATAGCTAGAAATTTACTATTATAATACTATAATAAAAGGTAATATTTACTTTTTATAATAATATATAGAGATATTACCTAGCTATCTATATATATACCTTAAATAATAAAAACCTATTTCTAATTACTAGGCTGCTTTATATAAGGCTTTCCCTTATAATTAGAGGTTATAATAACCTTTATATATAATAGTATTCCTATTAAGAACCTAGTCTTATTAAAATTATAGATATTATAATTCTATATTTTATACTTTATTATTAAATTTTATATAAATATAAACTAGCTTTATATAATTATAAGATTTTTAATTAAGGCTTTCTAATAGTTAATTTAATAGTAAAAACGTAATTTTAATTATAGTTATTATTATATAAAGTTTTTTACCTATTAGGGTCTAATATATATTATATTATATATATTAAGAAGTTAATTAGCTATATCTTATATATCTTCTTATTATAAAGGAAGCCCTTAATTAATTAGGTTAATAACACTTTTAATAATTACCTCTTTTTATAACATAGTTATCTTTATTAATTTTAAATACGTCTTGGCTTATATAACTTATCTAGCGCGTTAATAACAGAGTGTAGTTTTAGACACGTTATAGATAGAGGCTGCCTTTTGTATAGATAGATTTTAGTCTTTTTTAATAGCTGTAATTATAAGGATAATTCGGTTTTCTTAAGAGGAGGATTCTATTGTTATATGTAAAGGAAAAAGTATGTAAAGATAAAGCTAGTAGAAGTAAGGTGGACGTGCGCCACTCACTATGATGCGCCACTTACTATGTATATACGTTACTTCTAATAGTTACTTACCTTAAGTTAAGGTTATTATCTTACATAACTAAAAGTCACGTAAGTTATCTTAACTTATATGTAGCTTACGTAAGTAGAGAATACTTTAGTAAGCTAGATATAGTTATATAAGAAACATTTTAGTCTAGTTTCTTATACTCTCTAAGTAAGTAACTTTTATAATAATTATCTAACTACTATACTCTTTCTATCTCTTATTTCTTTATATTTATATTCTTATATATACTATATCTCTACCTCTGATATCTCACATTCTTACTTCTATAGGATATAAGTATATAGAAGAGATACACTCTCTTATATATACTTAGTCTGTTATTTCTTATAAGAGACCTAAGGCTAACTATTATTCTAACACTTATTTCTTCTTTTTATTCTTAGTTCTTTATATATTTCTTTTTTAAATATGTATCACTTCAAGTTAGAAATAATATATAATCTTACAAAACTAAATAATAATAAGTTACACTTTTATAATAAAAAAACTATGCTTATATACATAAGTTAGTAAGATACTTAGAGTTAATGACAGTGAGTTTACTGTGTTTAAAGTGACATATTGTAGGGTGAGCCCAGACTTTCTGCATGGCACTGTAAGAGGTTGCAATGGCCGGGTACCCGAATGCGGGGTCCTGATAATTAAGAAGAGGAGATCTCGCTGTAGATCTGCCGCTGCAAAGCTCAGGAAGCAGCCGGACGAACTAAGAAGATCTGCGTGGAGCGGGGTCTGGGAGGAATTCTGCTGCTTTTTAACCGTTATGCAAAGTTTTTAAAAGGCGACGGTTAAAGATGGAAACGTCAGATAAGGGTAATAATTGTTGGCGCGAATCGCAGCTTAATGGCCAAGGTCGATCAACATCTCGTCACCAACGAGCTCCCCCTCTGAAGTGTGCGACCAGACCACCCTTTGGAACACAACTCGAAGCCGATATGAAAAGGGACCTTTCAAGCATGCAAGGTACGTTCTTACCATCGACCATCTACAGTGGATAACGCGAAAGTCACCCCCCAAAGCGAGCATGCAAAGACCAGGGCCCCTATGGAATAACCACTCTCATCATATGTTTGGCGGTTATTCGAGTGCTTGCAGGCTTATTACGAACCCTTGTTATGCAAAACACGGGATGACGTGGGTGCTGAGTCCGTCATCGGAAGTCTAGGGTCCTGCATACGGTTGACGGTCTTCAGGGAGACAAAAGCATCTTGCGACAACCCGACCATATCCTCGGATACTACAAAAGTTGTCTTGCCAGCGCATGTGGACCAGCGACATTCGACAGTCATGTTAGTAGCCAGCCATACAGTCGTCGAGTCACTGCAATTCACTCGAAGCATTGAAACCACACATGCTACAGAGAGCCGCCCACCATCCGGTGCGCTGGGAAATACTCAAAATCCCGCCAGTTGTCTTAGGGCATAAGGAATGTTCGAACCATGGCGTGGCTAGACTGGTCCTGGCGAAGGTTACCACACGTTGCGGTCGTTCTACACTGAGAGGGCAATCTGAGTTTCTTCATTCATCTAGTCTCGATAAAGGCATGCGTCTGCGACATGGCGTGCAAACTTGACATACTTCCCCTTCATTCGTGCATCAAGGCGTCGGTCAACCCGAGCACTCTACTCTAGCGTCGGTCGTAGCCTAAATACCCATTTCACGCCGTCCATGCTCGTATATTCCAAAAATCCTCCTCTTGTTGTTGCATAGTGGACCAAATCAAGACGCCTAATAACACCTAATCCCATGCCCCAGTCGGCAGATGCAAGTTGCTACACATTCCCAACCTGTACAAGAAGTCCGTGTTTCTCAAATTGTGCTAACCCAAGGCAGCTTTCGGTTGTTGTTGTTGTTGTTGTTTTGCTCCCATGATCGATTCTTCCGTGCCGACTGCAGTGCCTAACTGCACGACGCATATCCAAGGACCGAGGAAGTGTTGTTGAAAAGGCCAGTGCCCAAGAAAAGAAAAAGAGAGAGCTCTTGACATTAGATAGTCAACAGCACATGGCAGTGAGCCAACTAAATTTTAAAAGTTTTTTGAAAAAGCCCAACGCCACCAAGTCTTAGTCATGATTTAACGAAGCGTGTTAAAGTCCATCTCTGCGCCTATGCCAGATAGACCCGGTATGTCCGAGTTGGCCCGCTGTAGGGCATGGAAATCGCCAACGGTGCGTGGTACCGATTGTTGTTGTTGGATGGCGAAACTAGTGGCACGCTGGGGCTGCTGCCGAGGTATGGAATTCATCAGGTTATTCCCGCCCGGACCTAAAGGATGTGATGTGGGAATGGAGGCCGAATTCAGGCCTTGTTGCCCTCGGATTGATGGCGGAGTGATGTTGCCTTGTTGCATGTTCTGATTCTGATGCTGGCCAATACTGGATTGCATCTGTTGAGGCGTCATGCATTGGTTTTGCATGAGGTGATGGGACTGCTGCTGTCGGTGCTGGTTGTTCATCGCCGATCCATTTTGGCCCATCGGACTCATGACCATATCGGGCATCGGAGTGCATCCGTAATCGTTCATTGTGTTGCGGGGATACTCCATCGGTGGGGACATGATAGGGGGGGAACTAGCGAAGGGCGAGTTCATATCCGCCGTAGTCGCTGGAGGAACGGAGGGTGCAGCCGAGGTGGCAATGGTGTTTGTATCGCTGCCGTTGCTGTTCATATCCGACATGCCATACTTCTTGTCGTAGTCAGCTGCAGGGTATTTGCGCTCGTACTCGGTATCCATCTGCATTTGCATTTGGGGGGGCGGTTGAGCCATGCCAGCATTGCCAAATCCATCGAAAATGTCAATGCTGCCCAGGTTGGAGTTTTCGGGCGCGTTCTGCAGCATGGGGTTGGTCAAGCGGGGCATGATCTCAGCAACCTTGTTCAGAAGCAGGGGCAAGAAACGGTGGTCTCCGTGGCGGAGAACGGCGACAATGTTGAGTGTTTGGTTGAGCTGTTCGCGAGGGCCAACAGTAAACGGGTCCCGGGCAGCGGGCTGCACGGCGAGAAAGTCGGTCATGTTGCAGCTGATCTCGAAGAGCTTCTCAATCTGGGCACTCAGTCAGCCGGGTGGCATCAAATGCCTCATATCATTGGAACTTACCAGCCCAGATCCCATCAGTTCCATGCCCTGTCCTGGGAAGTGAGACGCCAGGGTCATCAGAAGCTCGCGGGACAGGTCAACAGGATAGTTGAAGTTCATGTTGTCCTCATTTTGCGTATTCATGTTACCGTGGGTCAACTGCCAGACAGTGCTCTTGAGCCATTGCTGGTTCGTGCGCAGGTCGGACAGCTGGCCGTCCTGGCAGAGGTAGGTAGGCAGGACCTCGTTCAACTGCTTTTGGAGGTTCGCAACGTAGAGGTTGGAGCGGGTCTTGTTCCAGACAGCAGTAAAGGCATCGTCGAAAGGGCGGAATAGGTTGACGAGCATGATGAAGCTGTTCAGCTGATGGCTGAGAGGATCGCTCGGGTCGTCGGCGGAGTTGGGAGGGTTGATAGTGGCCTGCAATGTGAGAGGTCGCTGGCGCTGGATGGCGTGGGCCCTGTATGACAGTCGACGCTTAGCACAAGAAACACGGCACGCGGTTTTGGGCGGAGGGGGGAATGTTACCTTTCCATGATGTAGAAGAGCCAGTAAAGGCGTCTCCTGCGCGACGACTCTGCGTTTTCCCACTGGGGACCGTGGTATGTCTCTTCTTTGCTCATGCCGTTGAGATGCATCATGGTGGAAACCTCGCGGAGGTAGAACCAAGCCTTGTCGTGGAGCTCGAGACCGTGATAGCAGCCGTAGATGAAGAAGTTGGTGGCGAGGGTGTTGAAGCTAAGGCTGTCGAGGTAGTCGTAGCCCTTGCGCACCTGCAGAGTCTCGTCGAGAAGCAACTGGCTCGCGACGATGGTGGCACCAGGCATCACATCGAGGTTGTAAGGGTCACCGGTGGGCATGGACATGCCGGGCTGGAGCAACATGAATGCGCACAGCGAGGTCATGAGGCAGTAGGTGTCGCGGTTCTGCTCCATGTAGGGGAGCTGTAGGTCGATCTGGCGACGGTCGAGGATGGGCATCTTCTCGTAGAGGTTGGCGAAATAGAAGTCGATGCACTCCTTGACGAGCTCGCTCGAGAGCAGGCCGGGTGTGGGAGACAGGGTGACGGGGCCAGGAGGATTCGGAATTCCATTCATGCGGTTCTGAACTTTGGCGGACAGGCTAGTCTGTCGCTGTGTTTCTCTCAACTCGCTGATGACCTTTGCGCGGGAGCCCTTGGGGCCCTTCTTCTGAGGGATGGCATTATATGTGCAGGAGAGCTGGGCGGTATGGCAGTTGCGACACGGGTTGATGCCGTCGCACTTGACCTTGCGACGATGGCAGGCGTCGCAGGCCCGCTTGACGGCCTGTGTCATGTTGGTGAGGTGTGTTGAAGACGTCGTGGGTTTGAGGGGTGTGAGCCGGCCGTCGTCGATGGTGGTCGCTCCGAACAGTTAGATAAGTAGGACTATTCCAAGCGAAGGCAGCGGGCCAAGGCGAAGGTTGTCATCGACAATAGTGACGGGAAGGCGTGGCAATAATTGAGTTTTGCGGGGAATGCGGGATTGATAAGTGAGATGTCGAAGGGCTGCGAGGTATTCGTGGAGTGCAATGCGAGGGATGGAGAGTGTATTCGGCCCTTTCTTGATGCAGTCGCTGGGAACGAAACGCGGGGGATGGTGCCAAAATCCGGGGCTGCAGCGCCCGTTACAACCTTCGCAGCTCGTCTGTGCAGCTGAACAGCCACTCGAGGAAGAACAAAAAATAAAGTCTGACCGCAGGGTGCGGATGCAAAATGACGATGCTATTCGATTCGTCTTGGGACGACCAAACACCACCTTCGAACGAGGACGACTTGAAGGATTTCTCGGTGAGGGCCGGTAGAGGTGAGAGAGAGAGAGAGAGAGAGAGAGATAGTAGAAGAGAGGATTGGAAGGAGAAGAGGGCGGGTGTGTGGGCAGAAAGCAAGGGAAAGTGGGAGACGTTGACTGGGATTGGGGACTCGGACGGAGGGAAAGCGGGAAGGAAAAGAAGACGACGACGACTAAACAGGAATGGGCGCAACTAAAAGTGGGGAATGAGAAAAGACAAGGCAAGGGAAGGGAAAGAGCGGCTGCGGAAGAGTGGAGATGAGGAGAGGGGAACGGGGGCAGGGGGGAGAAAAAAACAGCAGCAGAGAAAGGATACTGGAAGCGAAGCTACGGCGACACACAGGCAACACAGGCGGGCAGAGGCACCTTCGTAGGCTAGGCAGGCGAAGGCTGGGATGGGATGGGACGGGGTTTGGAAGGAAGGAAGCAACGGCAACGGAGAAGGGGGCTCCTACTGTGTTGGTATACCTACTGGAGTCGGCTTGTTTGGTGGCTACCAAGTAGTAGTACGTACTCCGTGGGTCTGTCCGTTTGGAGCGTCACCGCTAACCCGAATTGGGCGGGGCCGAGGAAGGAAGCACCGTGCGGAAATGCTGTAAACTTCGAGAAAAGAGATACGTACCTGCGTACGCGACATGGTGGGAACAAGGCAGGAGCACCTTCTCCTGGCCCACGACGTGACGGCATTCATTCTCTCTGTTCGTTAAATTCGCTCGCCTGTTTCTCTCACCTGATCTTGCCTACCTTAGGTGCATTAAGCATCCCCACGATGGAGGCACCAATATATAGGCACCACCTTCTCCTCCACTTCCTAAGCTTACCCTTCCTTGCCATCTACAGCCAAGTCATCTGTGGTTTCTATGTATCGTGCGCGGTGCTAAAAATTTCCACCCGTCAATGCACAAGGCACCTCGTCTCCTGGCAATAAACAACCAAAAAACAACACCACCATATGTCCAGCGGATTGATGTCTCGGATCCACCACCAGAGCAGGAAAGCCATGCTCCGGTGGGCTAGCTCTTGGTCCCTCAATCACCGCCGAATCCACAAAGACCGGCTGCCGCCCTGGAGGGATTGACACGACCCAAGAGCCACTGTCATCAAAACACAAATCCGGAAGACGCCGCCTGCAACGTCGTACCAACTGAAAGACGGCTGCAGCGCCATCGTCGCCCAGAATAACCCTTCCGCTGCCACTATTGCTGAGCCAGCACGCCAATCAAATCTTGTATACACCCTCTCTGCTCATGCTGGGGAGCGACCGACGCACCGCACCAGGAACCCGACGGCTGGTTGGTTGGCTGGGGAAGTACATCTAATGCACAAACGACCCGCCGCCTGGTGTACTGTGTGTGTGTGTGTGTGTGTACTCTGAACTACCTCTCCACCGCATTCTCTCTCACCTGTTACATGCGAACAGCTTCTCTTCATTACCTTGGCCGCAGATGCACTAAATGTACGTCTACGGATACATCCCTACTTATCCGTACTGTTTGTACGCTGCTCTACTGGTATGCTCTACAACTTTGCCAGTGGCTACCGTTAGCTGTCTGGTGGATACTGTCTCACTCGCCGTCGGCCGAAGCGCATTTCCGCGTCAATTCCAGGTTTCCCATTTGCCTCACTCTGCCGACTTTCTCCCTCTTTTGCACTACAGGTACCTCTTCTTCAGTCCTGTTCCGGCTCTAGTGTACCGACCTACACGAATTCTCGCTCACATCCTCTCTAGGCACGCCACAACAGCTGATTTAGCACGTCACCTCAACCGCGGTTGGCGGTCTCGTGATGCTCGTCCGCCCTTCTTGTAATCGCCCATTCCGACTTGTCAACACCGCCAGACTCACCCACCTGGCTTGAGCGCCTTACCAATACCCCAGTGCGCCACCCCGGTATCTTTGTTTTATTGGGACCTTGGCGCTGTGACGGTCATTGTCTGATTGATTCTGGTCGGCACTGGAGCCTCGGAGCAGTTGCCACTTGCGACCTATCGTCGGCTTGCATTGTCTGCCGTCCATATTATTGCGAACAATGCCGAGTTCCACTCAAATCTCCTGTTCAGTGTTGGCTCTTGGCGCTCGTTTCTTCCTGAGACCGCGATGCTTGCAATTTAGAGCTACACGAAACAACTGCGAGAAGGACGTTCCCTGCCACCCATTTGATGACAGCCACGATGATGACCACAACTACCGCACTGATGCAAGGGTCCACGGGATTGGAGAATGGAGATTGCCAGGGACCGTCGTCTTGAACTGTGTCTGTTCTCCGACTCTAACCCCTTCGGCTCCTCCTTCATATACGCTCGACAGCGCGGTCCGCTCCTAAATAATTAAAAATAATAAAAACAAACCTCCACAGCACCGGGCGATCTCGTCTTTCAATGGAGCAGGCCTGGCCAGGTGGTCAAAAGCGCCCATGATAGTTGGGCTCGCGGCCACTAAATCCCCAGTAGTTCAACAAAAACATAAAACTTTGTTGGTCTAGACAACCTGGGGATCGTCCGAGACTTGGGATGACTAGAGGCGCCGCCCGTGAGTGAGCGACACCTTTCGAGGTTCCTCCTGCAGCCAACAGGCCGGATACCTTCGATGGCGGTCATCTCCCGTCTTCGCCCACACTAAACATCAAACTGCAGCTACTGCATGGTCGAAACTCCGCGTTTGTTTTGCAGAGTCTGAGAGCCCGATACTCCTCGATCGTGCTGAGCTTGGTAGCCAATCTCACCTCGGGACGCTTTCAGAACCCCAAGTCTGTCATCCCCCCCCCCCCCCCCGGATCCTTCTTGGGCTACACAGCAGCGAAGCTTCCAAACCGCCTTCGATCATGCTTCCACTCCGTCCAGTGCAGCCGTCATGGGGCGGCCCACGTGCGACCACGCTCCCTCCAACTCGGATGCAGCTCGCCATTAGAAGGCCAGCTTGAGCCAAACAACCAACACCCGTACAGCATGAATCTGCCACGTCCGGCATGGCTGCTCATATGTGTGTCACCAGGGCTCGTTTCCGTCACTGCTGCTGCTGCTGGACACATACGAATTGACAATGTACTCGACTCAACGCTCTCTTCCTCTATAGGACGTTCTGTTGCCACATGTACATTTGGGCGCAAAAGGCTTGCTACATGGTTCAACGCGAACCCCGCTGTGGCGGAGGCTAACAACGCAACTTGGGAAACGACAACATTACCTAGCTGCTGCGGCCGCCTTAGCAGCCGTCGACTCCAATGCGCAGCAATAGCACTGCCTCTCTCGCTCTCCGTTTCAATGGGGTTCTCAGGAATGGCAGGCTTCCATTCTACGGCAATCTGTGCACACACAAAAAAGGAAGAAGCCCTCCAGGGAGAGCCCTTGCTCCGATCATCATCGATGACAGCGCCGAGAGAATCAGTCTGCAGCTGCAGCTTCTTCCCTTCTCCACCCACTTAAACTAGATTGGTGTTGGCGTGCGCCATCTCCTCGCTCCGTCTCAGCCCATTCCTCTTTTCCATGCGATCTAGCCTGGATGAGATCTAACGCCCGCGGTCGGCCCGATAAGGCATGCAACCGTTGTTTTCTTCAGCGCACATTGCCAGTCTGCAGCTCTTGCATGTCTCGTAGTCTCGAAACCTGCATGCAAGGCTGACAGGGAGCTGGTGTGTCTCATCAAGTCCTTATCGGTTCGGGAGATCTATCGTACCTACGCTAGAACTCGTCGATGACGGTCGTGGAACGCAGGGAGTACTACATGTACCAATATAGAGCTTTGCTAGGTTACCAAACACACGCCGCGGAGAGGAGACAACGAATCGGCATGGCCCTTGGCATTAACTTCGGCGGCAGCCATCAAAGACGGCGCACTTTGACTCTTCGTCTCATCCTCTCAAGACCGTTTCAAGGAATTTTGGGTACTCGCTAGCAGCCTCGTCGGCGTTGGCCACGCGAAACTGCTCCCTTGGATGTATATTCCTTGCCACTGCCGACAATTGTGAGCAGGGCTAAAACACTCAGCGACAAGTGCCGTCCATTGCCGTGAGGACGCATTGCAGTATTGGGAAACCCTAGCAACGATACTGAGGGGCACTTTAATTCCTGAAAAGAAAGAGAAGGAGGGAAATATGTTACAACGCAAGCCCTTGTCCCGAAACATTGCACCTCTCGGTGCCGGACAGACACAGGGGGGGGGTTCCACAACCTGAACCCGGTCCATCCCAAAAGCACCGTGGTAAACGACCCGAACGCCATCTCAATTCCAGAACCCGTCACGCAAACAGCCGAATTTCCCACTCCGGCCCACAATGCCCTTCCCTGTATGAGCACACGGCACGTCGTCGCGGTCCCGGCGGCGAGGAGCCTCAAAGCTCCTGCGAGTTGGGGCAGTTGCCCCGGCACTTCTTGGGCGGGTACCGCACCTCGGAGGCGCAGTTGTTGGCGTCCCCGTGGCTCCCGAGGCTGTCGGCGGGGACGAACTGGCCCGTCTGCAGGCTCCCCTGGAGGAAGTAGCTGTACCACGCCTCGTGGAGCACGTCGCGGCCGCGGCCCTGGCACCGCAGCACGACGCGGCCGCCGCTCAGGGCCTCGAGCGCGCGGGTGACGTCGGCGAGCGGGTAGCGCTTCGAGTGTGATGGCGTGATGCCGGCGCGCTCAAGGGCGGTATAGGTGTCGAGCTGGCGGAAGAGGGAGAAGGCGCGGGTGAAGAAGTCGACGACCTCGACACCCGGCGTGTAGGCGTCGGCGTAGCAGGACGCCGACAGGGTGTTTATGCAGCTTGCGTGTTTGTTGTACTCGTGGGCCCAGAAGTGGTCGTGTGAACCGCTGTTCGGGGAGGGAAAAGTGTGTTTGTTAGTTACGGACACTTGCTGATATGAGGCCGGTGACGGGCCGGTCGGTTTACTGCCGACCGGGAGTGCAGGTAGGCGGGGGACGAGGAAGGACTTACTATGCAGGGACCCAATATCTCTCCATTGAGGCCAGGAGGTCGCCCTGGTCGTACTGCTTGAGGATATCACTGATGTTGTTGAAATGCGGCGTCATGCCGCAGTACGCCTTGTAGCTCCCGTCACAGAGGTCGGGCCTGTTGCATCCGTACGGGCTCGGTTAACAATCGCTCTCCCTAACGGAGCATCCCCAAACACGCCTGTTTCCCGTAAACAACGCAAGGTACCGGGGAGATAAGCACAAACTCACCATAGCCCGTGGACGGTCCAGTCCTCCTCGGTACCGCCAGCGTGGACGGTATCGTCCCAGAACTGGGTGAGAAGGAGGCGGCCAGAAGGGTAGACGAAGCAGCACGAGTCCGTGGGGCCGCTGGTTTTGTGGCAGCTTAGCGGGCCGTCGATGGGACAAGACGGTGCGCCGGAGAGGGGCTCGTAGGGAGTGACCGCGATGGTGTCGCCGCCGCCACCGCCTGCGAGGGCCGTTTGGGATGTCGGGAGGATGCTCGTGAGGCGGGCGAGGAGGGCGCGGAGGGAGGGCGCCATATTGGGCTGGTTCTGTTTCTTGTTCAGCCTCTCCGAGGGGTTCGGTGGTCTGGCTATTTGGTTCGGGTGGGATTGGGTTGATTCAAAGGGCGTAAAGGCTGGAAGAGGGGATGTACGTAGTATGGGAGGTTGATCGACGGATGAGGGTGTAGGTTTGGGCGTCGGTTGATGTCGAGACGGAAGCGGAGCTTGCGACGTTCGAGGCGGAGCTTGTCTGGGGGAGAAAGGGTTCTGCCGCATTATGTGGGACGGGAGCGGGGCGGGCGCAGGTGTAAAGAGCTCACCGCCTTGTTGGGAGGGGTTTTGGTTGGATGAAGCTGCACGGGGCACACCGTTTTACAGGTACATGTACCTGTACCATGTGCTATGTACGATCCCCTTGTGGGTGGTGGGGTCGGTGACATGCCGGTGCTTTTGGCTGTACGTTCTGCAGAAGAGGGAAGTTGAGGGCTGCGTTGGGAGGGTTGATGAATCGAGCGTGTCTCGAAACTAGTGTTTTCTACGTTCTTCTTTCGTCTTTGTCTGCAATGTGATTCACCTCAGATTGCAAGTGCCGGGCAATCTAGTCGTGTTCACGGAGATGAATGGATCTGAATCATGTTTATGGTTAATTTTCAATCCTAATTTCCTACACTTACACCTCCACGCCATCTCTTCGGAACAAGTTCCGAATCGCGGTCGAAAGCACCACATCAACATCCTCTTTCCCAGACATCTGTTACTACGCTAACTCAATGGCACGCCGTTGCTAAACAATACTAGAACCGTCCCTCTTGAAGCGGTTTGGGACTCTGTTCGCCGTAGAAGCCATGGGGGGCGGCGTCGGCAACGATCCGGTGCCATTAAGTTACGTACCCTCGGCTTGGATGAGCACGTACCCGGAGCATGTCGGCGAGGTCGGGAACGAATCAGCTCGGCCCTCTATTTGTTGTGTCAAGAAAACACAACATTGCTATACTGGTATTATGGCATGTGCATATCTCATAAATGGTGCCCCAAGTCTTCGCCAATCAACAAAATCGAAGGCTCCGGCTCAACCTCTGGGAAGTCGTCCGGCCTGGGCAGGTTTCTGTACTTCAAGATCTGCTCCGTGATGCCGTTCTCATGCTGCCATTTCAATATGGGATCGTGCGCGACGCACTGCCTCTTGATGTTGAAGTCCGGATACGGGTTCTCCTGGGTCCGCATCCAGTTGTGCGATATCAGGTCGAGAGACGGGTTGCAAGTGAGCGCCTGTAGCAGGATGTCGATGCAGTGCTCCAAGTGTGCCTGATGCCTCTTGGGCGCCATGGAACTGGGAATCCAGAGTCAGCCCCAGGTACATTCGCCCAAGGCGCGCCGTTGACTTACATGTTCTTGTACGAGTCGCCGTAGTAGTAATCCCAGTACGCGTACTTGCGTACCGCGTTGAGGCAATGTAGCTGGTGCTGCATGTCAATCTCGACCAGGTACTTGTCGGGGCCGACGCCCCACTCCTCGGGGATGGATACGGATATCTCGGGGTCCTTGCCCATCTTCCTGAGGGCCGCACCGCTGACGCCGAAGTACTCGATCCGCGCAACGTCGTCCCATGCCTTATCGACCTCTTCGCTCGGCGGCCCGCGCCAGATACGCGGCGGCGTGTAGTCGTTGAAGAGCGTCCCCTTGACTTCAACCGTCTCCAACTTCATCGGCAGACTGTCCAGGATCGGGCCTACAGCGAGGATTAATGTGAGCGAGAGACGGCGGCGATCGCAGGGGGAAAAGGGGTTCATACTGTACGGCGAAACCTTCTTCATCAAGCGGACCGGGTCGTCCAGCCATCTCCATGAGACGAACAGCATCCCGCACGACGCGGCGAAGAAGACGGCGTTGAGGCTCGTGATGAGCTTTGACCGGAAGCTGCACTCATCTCTGGTTCCTGGGCGTGGCGATGTCCATCGCGTCTACGACGGACGTCAGTCAGCTCTCATCAGGCGGCGTTCCGCGGCACGCTGTAACGTACCTCGTTTGACGGGTCTTCTGACGAGTCTTGATCGGGCACACTCTGGTAAAGGTCCTTCATTGTCTCCAGAAGTACCCAGGATCAGATGTGGAAGAACAGTCTGAGAAGAGAGGAAGAGCATTTGTCCACCCCAAGTCAATGCTGCATCTTTCGGGTGGGTTAAATCAAGGGCGGTAGACGGTTACCTTGGCCGACAGTTCCGCAACCACGCCAAATAATGAGCTACGAAAGTGTCACCTGCCGGAAATCGTCAAGCCTCGTTGTTGAAGCCTCACTACCAGCCCGCCATTATGTCCGTGTCGTCCAACGGTCTGACTTGAGTGAATCAAGATCCCAGGCGAAGGATCTGCCAAGACCCTGAAGGATCTGCCAAGAAACGAGCACACATGGCGAGAATAGTCTCATTCCGCGACGATGAGGGGCTTTCCTCCTGGGCTGATGGGCGGTGACTGAACGCAGATGGGGATTAGTGCCCTCAGGGCGTCAAATCAAAGGACGAGTTGAGCAACCGCATACGTGCCGTGGTAGCTTATCAGAATCTGGAAAAAAAGAAAAGAAAAAAAAGTTGTCGAATTCCTCAGCCTGATGAGCGCTCCAGACAGCTTGTTTCTCAAAGTCGAGGGATCTGAGGTCTTGATGCACCTTCTCCATTGGGTTAGGGGATCTGACCCATGCTCCAGACATCGGCCAGTCGCGACCTAGAGGGTGGAATCTGGAAGACTTCAACCCCCCCCTTGGAAAGGTTTACGGATACCTTCTTCGGCATGTTTTTTGTCGTAGGATTGGGACGAAGGATTCTGAGCGTGCTATGGACGGCGTTTATCCTGGGTTATGCGCGATGCGGGCGGGCGTCGTCCTGTATCTTGCCAACGCCAGGGGTGCCTGCGACTTGGACAATTTGCTTACGTCCAGATAGTCGAGAGGAAAAAGACCCATGCATGAGGAACATGAGTTCCGGGAAGGGTATATAAACGCTCCGGCGGCCAGCCAGCAGGGCGAAACCGAATCACCATCGGGCCGCGGTTCTGCAAAATCTCCCTTTCTCAACGTACGGTCGAACCCAGCTGTCATCTCAGCCATCATGCGTGCTCAGACTCTGCTTGCCGCCATTGTGGCCTGCGCTTCGGTGGCCTCTGCGGCTCCAGTCACCGTCGAGGCCTACGGCCCTCCCATCAGCCCTCACATCATCTCCAAAAGGGACGCCGCCGAGGCGTACGGACCCCCTACGAACCCGCACATCATCTCCAAGAAGGATACGGTCGAAGCCTACGGGCCGCCTTTGAATCCCCACATCCCCGCCGTCGAGTCGAAGAGGGACGGCGTCGAGGCCTACGGGCCCCCGACAAACCCTCACATCATCTCGAAGAAGGACGTCGTCGAGGCTTATGGCCCTCCTATCAGCCCACACATCATTTCCAAAGAGTGAGGGTTTTGCCAGTTGAGCCGAGGGAAGGACGTATGCCAATAGATAAAGGAAGATTGGTGGGATGCAGCATTGGACTTTCCGATACGGTAATTGTTCAAATTGGAATAATAACACAGAGGGCGGAGCAGGCGACATACTGGTTGCTATTTCACGTAAGACGGAAATTTTGCGGGTTAGCAACAATAGTGTAGCGTCCGTCGACTGTGGCATCGCTGCATTTCACAATTCAGTCGATCAAGAAAGCAACGCCGGATGGGTTCTGTCGTCCAAATCAGCCCTCGCCCATGGGATATCACACAAACTACATAGCATACGTCGAATCTACTTGTACTTTCGAGCTAGGATAACCCTGTGTTGTACGATGGGTATTTCGAAAAACACTGGTGCACGAGTGTTAACTTTAAGTTCAGCAGGGGCAATGATCCCAATCACCCAGAAAAAGATGCCCATCGCCAATGAGGTTTACAACCGGTCGAAACATAACTTTAGCATCCATGCATGTGATCTAATTGATCATCTAACCTTTGCGGAGTCCTTCTGATGTGCATACAAACCCTGAACGAGGATTTGCGTACCTTGTGAGGTAATATCAGCAGCGGACCCCACTTTCTCTCTTTCCCCCCCCCAGCAACTACCATGCGTATCTGAAGGAAGCAGGAAATATGGGTGACTACATTGATGACGATGCCTCCCCGCCCATCAGGGTTATGATTGTCGGCGACTCCATGTCCCAAGGCCGCGAGGGGGATTTTACGTGGCGGTACAGACTCTGGCAATGGATGACGGAAGAAAGGGTCAACTTTCAGTTCGTCGGCCCGTACAAAGGAACGAAAACACCAGAGGTTCCTCGTCCCCCGCAACCACCGGCACCGGAAACCGAGCCTTGGAACTTGGACGGAAAGGTCCCAATCGACCTCGGCGGCTACGCTGCCGGCGTGAAGTTTGAGTCTTTTCATTTTTCGGTATGGGGACGGCAAGCGACGCAGTGCAAGGACCTGGTGCGAGACCAGGTGGAACGGTTTCGACCAGACTACATGCTGGTCATGCTCGGGTTCAACGATATGGGATGGGGTGTTGCGGACGCCGAAGGCACCATCGCTGCCATGGAACAACTGATAAACAGGACACGCGCTGCGAACCCGGCGGTCAAGCTCGCCGTCGCCGATGTGCCGCAGCCGACCCCTGCGAAAGGAACAGAAAAGCTGGCCCCCATGATCGACAGATACAACCTGCTTTTGCGGACTTCAGTCAAGAACTGGGGGGGCCCGACGGTCTCCTGTAGAGCTGGTCGAGATCCGCAGCAACTACGACTGTTCTCGCGGCAGTTACGATGGCCTGCATCCCAACGCGCTGGGGGAGTTCCAGATCGCCAGGGCGTTTTCTCGAAGCCTCGTCCGTGGCTACGGCATCGGAACACGTGAGCTGAGCATCCCGCTGAGAATCCCGGCACGACCTACTCCGGTACCGACGCACGTCGTTGCGAAAGCCGTCGCGTACGGCGTCGCCGTCACCTGGGACGCGGTATACGGCGCCCTCGGCTACGACGTTAGAAGCCGTGCAGGCACGGGCTCACCTTGGAGCGAGTCGCGCACGGAACCGAATCGATACGACTCGACTTGCACTCGGGAAGGGGTCGAGTATCACTACCAGGTTCGGACTTACAATGGTGATAGTCTTGTGTCCGCTTGGTCAAAAGTGGCGTCGGCAATTTCACGGCCAAAGCCGGCTTCTGGACCCGGGGATGTCGTCGCAAAACAGGATGCAGGAGGGGTAGTTTTGAGTGAGACGGACCAATTGGATGGCCGAGCATCGATCGATATCATAGTATCATGCAAGACGGACCAGTCATTGCATGGACAAGCCCCGTCAACTTCGGAAGTGAAGGAGACACAGTTTAATTAGTGCCAGTTGTTTGGTAGTTGTACGAGAATCCGATTAAACTCTTTGATTTCGCAAACGTAACGACATTGGTTATGTGCAGAATTTGTCACTTTCCAATCTCTCAACCTGAGTAGACTTTCACATCATTTCTCATCAATCATGACTTTTCTTCAATAACTAGCTCTGCTGTGACGGGTCGAAGCTGGGGTCTTGTAGAAGCTCCATAATCGCCGTATTCGAGTAGAAGAAATCTTCTAGCTGGGTAGCGTTTGTCATCCATATCATTGGGTTGCCCGCCCGCATGTCTTCGTCCATGGCGTCGACGCTCATGCCCGTGATCCCGAGTACTGAGGGAAGCTCCGGCGCATGACCGGTGCTCTGGTTGAACGTGGAGAGCTGGTGCTGGTGCTGGTGGTGATGGTGCTGCCTGTCTTCCACTGTCCCCTTGGGCGGAAATCCTAGAGCCGCAAGATACGCGTCCATCTCGGCACTCGCCTGCGTTTTCCTGGACTGCGGTGTAGTGGCGCGGAACTCGACGAAGCGAAGGGCGACACTGTATAGAACCTGGAAGAGGCGTGACATCTTGCTTGCCGCGTCGGACATGGTACCCGTCTCTTGGAGAAAAAGCACAAAAGAGTGAAGGCGCGCCAGGTCCTCTCTATCTTGAGTCTCGATCACCTGGCAGAAGAGAACGATGAAGGGGATGAAGGGCGAAAACAAGACAGTCCTGCAGCAAGACATTAGCTGATGCTGCGGCGGAGGCGGGCCGTTCGCCAGGGCCTACCAATGTATATAGGTTGAGATGTAGACATCGTGGGATTTGCGCATGATCGCAACGCATTCTCGGTGCTTTTCAAGGGCAGCTCGTGCAGCTTTGACGCACTCGGGACTAAAGGTCGTTGGGGAGCCTTCGACGCGCGGGGCGGCCCGATAGACCAGTGTGAGAAGCGACAAACGCAGAACGCTGTCCGATGACAGGAAGAATTCTGAGAAGCTCTCCTCTCCAGCATTGCTGCCTTGGGTGTGGTTCGCCTTTGGAGTTTAGTGACGCAAACACTAGGTTCGAGGTTGCAAACTTACGATTAGCTCTTGAGTGCGCATCTCAATCTCATGAAGCGATGAGACCAGCTCATGAATCCTCGTTTGCCGGACGTGGTATGGTTGTGTGATGGAGTCTGGGCTGTAGAGCTTCTCGTAGATCTGGCCCTGACACTTTGCGGTCTTGATCCACAACACGAGGTACGGCAGAAGCGGACTGGCCATCTGTTCCTTCACGGTAGGTAGGGGCATGGTGATGTGCCAATCCGGAATTGTCGACGCTCGCCCCAGTCGCAGTGAAAGACTCTTTTCGATGTAGTACACGTTCCAGAAAAGGAACTGGTGCCAGTGCATTCCATGTACCATTGGTTTGGCGTCGTTCTTGGAGCTCTTCAGGGATTCAATCCGATGATAGCCAAGGGTTTGGCACAGCTCAGACGCTTTTGACACCAACGTCCAAGCCAGTGAAGGTTTTGATATCTCGACGGCATGGAACGTCTTGACGATAATCAGCTTATTTCACACTCGCATAGTCAAGCAAGCAGTGAGCCTATAAAGAACCATACTTACGCCGAAGAGAAGTGCAACGATCACGTCAGAAGACGCTGGAAGATGAAGCGGCAGATTGAGCAGGAAGGTCTCCAGGTTTACTCGGCATATCCTAATGGTGTTAGATATGCACGTCTATGTTTGTCCGGTTCAGCTTGCTCACTTTGCGTATTCCATATACTCCTTCCTTTCCTCAACCGAGATCTGTGCTGCGTAATCTGTGAAGAGTGAGTAGAGGCCGCCGTTCACCGTGATGAAATCGTAGTCTGAGTAGTTATCCGAAAAGTACACATCCAGGCAGAGATCCGGGAAACGTCGAGAGGGCAGGAAGTCGTAGATCCAGGCCATTCCCGAGAGGCTTTGACCTACAAATCGAAACTTCGCTTAGTAATGACAATATGGGGGTGAGGATATGTGATCGAAGGAGGACTGTTTACCTTTGGCAACTCGAATCGTGCCCACCGCTTTCTCTATGGGCGGCATCTCGAGCCCCTGAATACGAGGCCGGTTGACTGGCTTTGCGTGAGGGTACGTCATCTCTGCCGTAGCGGCAGGCTGCTTCAACGCGTGGACGATTTGAGACAGCGCATCGAGAGTCTCGCCCAAATCCAGACTCGAGTCCTGGAGGGACTCGGTGCTGACGACCTTCTGCACGAATTCCGTAGCGAATACGGAGTGTGCGGCGAGGGAAGAGTCGCCCTCAACGACAGCACCGTCCTCCCCATCTGAATGGTGGGCATGACTGACCAATGTGGCGGGTGTTGATGTGGATGACTGCAGATGAACAGATGATGTGGCACGTTCGGCTCGAGGGACAGTCGTTGTAAAGCTGCTGCTGTCCGCTCGTCCAGTACTAGAGGCTGGGTGCACCTTCATGTCTTGCAAGAGCCGGATGACCGTTTCCAACCGGCGGTCGATTTGATCAATCTTTCTTTCACTTCAAGATCCATGTTAGCTGATAGGAGATGAATTACGGTATAGCTTCACAGCCTCAGTCTCAATCCGGTGTGTCATCGAAAGATTCCAAACGCCAGACACAGAACAGAATGACTTACTATTGAGGGGTGATGAGGATTCTCGTTCGCTTTTCTTTTGGTTTGTTGTCCGCATGGGTGCATTCTATCTTGGCGTGTGTGCAATAAGAGCAGGGCAATTCTCTGTTGCAGCGGATCTTGGAACCAGTCAGTGGCACTGACACTGCCTCTAGCACAGGGTGGCAATACCTTTCGGGCACGACATGCGTCACACTAATAGTTCGCATTAGTGAGTTTTTTTATACAAAAGACAGAGATTTAGAACCGCTGCTTACAGCTCTGCGAATGATTGTTTGGGGGTTCGCCGAGGATGATTCGGGCGCCTCTTCATGCACATCATCAATAGCGTCCTCGTGGCCGCTCCCATCCAGGTGGCCATCGTCCATCTTCGTTAAGCGGCCTTCGGCAAGGGGTATCTGCGGCGTGACTTGTGGTATGGGGAATACAGATCGTTGAAGCACGCTCGGGTGACTCGGGAGCCGTTCTAATTCCTGGGAAGAGAGAAAAGATCGAAATGATTGTCGGAAGAGAGGAGATCGGGCACCGAAATATCAGCAACTTGCCGGCTCTGCGCTCTTCGCTCAACTAGGAAGCATCAGGACATGGTGCGTTTTTTAATTCTTTTTTATCGTTTTTTACTGTTATTTTCCTTTCTTGCGGTGTTCTCGGAGGCCGCGCGACCCGTTGCGGGTCTTGGTTTTGCGGCAGACATACTTTTTGCTTGTTTGGGCAATTGGTGGGTCCAGACGGTTCTTTGGAGCTTGAAATGTTCCACAAATGCATCCATGGCCGCATCCTTGCCCACAGCATATCAGTATTATCACTTGAGGCCAGTTAAAATCCAATACATTCACGCCTATTCAAATTCTTTTGATACAGGGGAACAGAAAGCTCGGCTTTATTTTTTTGTTGGTTGGAATATACTAGATGGGTTAATCAAACCCTAAAAACAAGGCATATATATGTCCTACCTCGTGATGCCCTCTGCGATGATGGATTGAATTGCTCCTGGACGGAAGGGTAACATTGGGCTGAAATGAGTCGACTTTTGCTTCTTTTGCTTCTCTTTATTCTTTCTTTTCAGGATGCTAGGTTGGCGCAGAATATGAAGTGATAGTCTTCAGAGATAAGGCCATCAACAACTGTCAGTCAATACCCAGGCGTCACAGCTACGTTGGAATGACCATCCTTCAGAAACCCCCCGCCATCCTAAATTTGACAGCAAGCTTCACCATTCATTTGAGTTCAATTGTGTGCTTTTGCCTTCAAGATCACAGCCTTCACCTCGT
Organism: Colletotrichum somersetense; assembly: GCA_030867255.1. Taxonomy (NCBI): domain Eukaryota; kingdom Fungi; phylum Ascomycota; class Sordariomycetes; order Glomerellales; family Glomerellaceae; genus Colletotrichum; species Colletotrichum somersetense. The sequence continues at coordinate 39,925 of MU843594.1, forward strand.
ACATGAGTGGAGGGAGGACTGACGGAGGCTCGGCCATGTTAGGAACACCAAACTCTAGCTACAGGCTGCATAGTTAGTTCATCCAGTACCTTGATATTACGTGTTTGTAAGAGGAGCGCCAATTGTTTTCACTGTAAGCTTTGGCCTGGCAATAGGAGCAGCGATACCCTAGCTCATTGTCAGTTCTTGAGGAGAAAACTGCAACTGGGAGAGCTGGCGGTTCACGCAATTGAACTTGGAAATCTGAATCAAACGCCACAGTATACGCGAACTTTTCGCAAATCGCCCAAGTCGGGGTATTTATTCCCATTTGGTACTCTTTGTTGAGGGTTTTTTTTTTTTTTTTTTTTTTTTTGAGGCGCTCGATATTCAAAATATTGATATGGGTTCTAAGCTACCATGCTGTCGTTTCCCATTTCTTCAGCGGGGACCTTTCCTAGGTAGACGGAATTCGCCTCGTGTAGCTGAGCACTATGATTCATTTCGCGAACTTTTCTTGCAATAACCAGAGGCTTGTCATCGACAAAGCCTGAAACCTACTGCTACGATGTTTGGCTCAAGCTATCACGCAAATGAACACTCTTCAGGGCCCAAGCATGAAGCTACTTGAGGCTCCTGTGTATGCTTTGGGGAGCGACACCGACGCCGAAATTGACTTTCATGTCGAAGCATAAGAGCTACCTAGACACCAATGACATGAAATTTGTGACAAATGTTTCAGTACCCTATCGCTGTTGTGGAAGAGGATACTCGGGCTGGGATTTCTCTCCTGCGCACTTGAGGGCGGTTTATGACATGATATTGCTACCGTGATAATGGATTGAAAGGTATTTGATCTCGACTCAGTGGGGCTATCACTGAGCAGAATTCATAGTTGTGAAAACTTGTCGGCGCAGTGAGCCTTTCATTCCTGTCCTTCTGTAGACAGATAGCATCAAAAGTTGTGAGGTGGTCACGACAGAGTTGGGCCTACCTTACCCGCAGCTACCCGCACTAATCCTCTTTAGGCAACGACGACAGTATCCAGTATCCATGCAACACAAAGCTGATGGACCCCTTTTTTTTGCCCCATCTCCGATACCGTCTTACTTCAAGCCGCATCGCGAAGTAAACTTAACAGCCTGGCGAGCCAACTGCATCATCGGCCTCGGTACGCGAAGGAGTCGGTGAGCGATCAATACGACGGCTTCTTAGTTGACATACAGACAGTTCCTGGGCGGTTTCCAGCCAGGGTGGCCCCTGTTGTGAGAGCAAAGCGCGCAGCCGCAAACCCCCCCACCACCCACCGCAACCGTGTAGATCACCCCCCCCTCCAAGCACACCGCCGCCCTCGACCATGGCCAGCATCTTCCGCCGAGCCGCGTCGGGCCTCTACACCGTCCTCGCCGTCTCCTTCTTAGGCGCCTGGAGCCTCATTGTGCTGGCGGGCGTCGGCCTCACGGCCGTCGACGCGAACCCGGGCCTCCTCCAGCTCATCGCCCTGCCGTCCCTGCTGACGTTTCTCGTCGCGAAGCTCGTCGCCGTCGTCTCTAGACAGACCTCTGGACTCGAAGCCCGGAAGCCAGGCAGCAGCGGCATCAGCATCAGCAGCAGCGGCAGCGGCAGCGGCAACCTCGCAACCTGGCTCGCGACGGCGGGCCACGGCTCCCCGCACGGCGCGCTCGTCCTCCTCCTCTTCTCGGTGACGTGGCTCCTGCACCTCGCGCGCGTCGTCTTCGCGCTCTTTCTCGTGGTGCTGATGGGCGGCTTCATGGCCTTCGCTGCCACGGTCGACGCCGCGGGTAAGGATGGCAGCAGCGGCGAGACGACAGGCGGACAGAGGGGGATCTTCGACGACGCCGACGAGGGCGCGCGCCAGAACATGACGACGGCGCTGGCGCGGTTCGAGGAGCAGACGGGCGTGGTGGGGATCGGGGACTACCTCAAGGGGAACCCGTGGATCGTGTTCCAGGCGTTTGCGGCGCTCTGGGCGGCGTCCGGGCTGCTGACGGCGTACGTCGCTGCGCACGCGTTCGGGGCGGCCCGCGCGGTGTTGACGACGCCGCTGGAGGCGTGGGTGAGGGGCGGCGGTAACGGCGCCGGGTCTCAGACGACCGGGGGGTCGCCTGTCGTCGTCGTCGTGGAAAAGGAGAGGGTCGTCTTGCCTGCGGAGGTGTCAAGCTGAGGAACTGGGCGTTGAGGGTCAGCCACGGCATATCAGAGCGGGGGAGTACTGGTTTTTTCTTCTCCACCGCCCCAAGGAAGAACGGCTAGGGCGAGGGATGGGAGAGGAGCTCGACTGTCACTTGGCGCGGCCAAGCTCGCCGAGGCCCGTTTTTGCAGCAAATAAACCAGGGCCCCGTTCTGCAGCCTTCCGTCGCCGAGCCGCCCGGGGGCAAGCCGGAGAAAGACGGCGCGCGAATGGGAGGTTGAGCCCCGCGTGGGTCTCGGGCGCGTCTGCCCGAGCGGTGGAGGTGGGGAGAAGCGAAAGCAAACAGGAAGGAGCGAGCTGCACCTGCATCTCGCCCTGCACCGCACCGCACCTTCCTACCTCACTCTGCAACAAGCAAACGACCGCCCTTTCCCGGAATCCTTCCTTTCCTTCCCTTGTTCAGCCTCTTCGCCGTCGCCTCCAAACAACTCTCGATACAACCCAATAAAAGGGGCAACCGTGGTGCAGTGGTTTAGCATTCCAGCCTCCCATGCAGGGAACCAGCTGGGGACCTGGGTTCGAACCCCGGCGGTTGCAGCCTCTTCCTTTTTTGTTGCACCCATCGCGGAGTGAGTGGGATGTCGGTATCGTTTCTTTTGTGTCTTGGCGTCACTGCTTGCGGGTGGTATGTATGGATGGTTCCAGCCGTGGCAATGGCACTCACTGGACCCGTGGCAGGGCCGTCGAGCTGTGATGTAATAGCTGCGAGTTGTGATCTCCGGGGGACGTAAACAAACCACTCTGAAAGGGACGAACGAGTGGGCTTGTTTATTGCCCGTCTATTGTATGTTTTAGTAGTTGCGTACTCCGTGTATCCAAAGTCCTCTAGCCTCCAAACCCCCGAGCCCAAATCACTCCTCATCACCTCCTTACGCCCTCGTGGAAACACACCCCCCGCCCCTCCCGTCAACCGGCCCTCTCCAAGATCCAGCAAGCCTCGGCGATCTTCTCCGTGATCCCGTCAATGTAGTGCCACGCAAACATGTCAAAGTGGTGCCCCTCCGTCGCCAGAACCCTCTCGACGAAGCCGGGGCAGTACGCGTCCCACCCCAGCTTGTCGTCCTCGCGGTACACGTCCACCGAGCTGATGGCCCCGGCCGTCGACGACGGCACGTGCTCCTTGGCCTTGACCAGCACCGCCCGCGGCGGCCTCTCCCACACCACTTCCGCCGTCTCCTTCTCGCGCTTGCTGCCGTAAAAGTCCCTCTCCACGTCCTGGTCATCGACGACGTCACCGTTAGGCTCGTCCTCGCCGCCCCCGCCCGCCATCCTGGGCACCGTCACAACCCCCTCCTCCTCCGCCCCCGCCGCCGCCCCGCACCGGGGAATCCTCCACGCTCTCACCATCCCGCCCGCCATCCGCATCGCCCGCCGCGCCAGCCGCAGGTTCTTCGTCTCGGGCTCCGGCCCCTCGACCAGCCGCCCGATCTTGACCCGCAGCCCCTCGGGCCACACGGGGTACACGCTGTCGACGATGACCAGCCCGACGATCTCAATGTCCTCGTCCTCGTCGCCGAGCTGCCGCGCAATCTCCAGCGAGAGCATGCCGCCGAGGCTCCAGCCCCCCAGCAAGATCCTCCTGCGGGGTTTGCCGCCCCCGCCCCCGCCCCCGCCGCCTCCTCCTCTGCCCGTGGGGAGCGGGGGCGACCGCGGCGCCTGCGCGGGGTAGTCTCGGCTCTTGGCCACGGTGGCCCGGATCATGCGCAGGTACGCCGCGGCCATCTCGGGCAGGCCGCCGTCCCAGGGCACGCCCGACTCGAAGCGCGGGTTCGCGATGCCGAAGACGGCTCGGCCGAGGGAGCCGAGGCAGTGGTACGCGAACGTCGTGCCGCCGCCGTCGTGGACGAGGAAGAGCGGCGTCCGCGTCTGGCCCCACGGCGGGGCGGGCTGGACGAGCTCGCACTCTGTGGGCGCCGGGTGGTACAGCATGGCTACTGTCGCCGCCGCCGCTGCTACTGCTGCTGCTGCTGCTGCTGCTTCTGCTGTCCGGGGGTTGTTGTCAAGGATGAGGTCGTAGTTGACTCGGGTAAAATGGGGTTTATCAATGTAACAAAAATTGCCAGGGGTTGTTTGTCAGTATGCGTGTGAGATGGGGTGGGATCGCTGGCCTGGGTGAGATGTTCTTGCAAACGAGATATCCTTGCTGACGCAGAGAGAGAGAGAGAGAGAGAGAGAGAGAGAGAGAGAGAGAGAGAGAGAGCCGAAGTAGGATGTGGGGTCGCCGATCCAATCAACCCCCCACCGCAGGCCAGCGCGGAGGAAGCAGGAATGAACAGGTCTCGCGCTAAACGTGATTCGTGTTCTAGAGCAGCGGCCCTCGTCAGAAAAAGGTGACGATGAACCGCGAGAGGGGGAGATGTTTGTCAGTTGGAAGAAAACAGCAGCCGACGGACCGAGACGAGGCAGCTCTGGGTTCCTGGTAGTTAGAGTGTGGGAGAAGGGCCGAGAGCGTATGGGATGAAGCGCCGAACGAGTGAATGAATGAATGTGCGCGACGTCGCATGTCCTGCACTACGCCTCCCCACGACCATTGCACTAACTACGCAGCGCCTCCCCACCACCCACCCCATCCCGTCTTGGTGTGGGCGATCCGTTTCGGCGGTCGGCAGTCATGGATGGGGCTCTTCGGGGGTCCAAGATCCCGTCTAGGGTTCGGAGCTGCTTCTGTCAATGATTCGTGCTTCCCGTCCGAGTCGGCGTTGGCCAATCTTTCGCCGACGGGGGCATCCGAATTGTTAGTGCTAAAAGGGAAACCTATAAGTGATACAGGGCTGAACCGTAAAAAACCTGAGGGGAAAAACATCATCAGAACCCCACCCTCATCGACATCCAATGGCTTGTGATTCCCAGATGAAGCATTGCGAGCGAGGACGGCAGCGCAAACGTCTCCTGAATGGGAGCACCAAATCAAATTCATCCATGTCGTCCGCCAAAGAAACATTCAGACAGCTAGAGCAACGTCGTTATTAGACATTCATAATGCAGTTTGTTTATCCTGTTCTCCGCTGAAACCCGATGCCACTATCCATCACCAGCCGCCCGTCGCCTCCTGTCTCACGTCCGGGGCTTGAACTTTAAAAACAGCTTCTCTCTCGGCTTCGCCGCCGAGTGCATGTTCCTGTCGATCGAGTCCTCCGGAACCCTGTCCATCTTGTTGCCGTCGGCGTCGACGAGGTAGAAGTCGAACCGCGCGAAGAACATGGCCGTCACGACGGCCATCTCGAGCTTGGCGAACTGTTTTTGATCCCCACCCGGGGCGTGTCAGCAATGCAATTACATGAGAAGAAACAGGAAGAAGTAAAGAGACAAAACACAAGACGGGAAAAAAAAAAGGCAGACTCACCCTCATGCCCAGACACGGGTGCCGGCCGGTCCCCCAACCGATGAAGGCGTGCGGGTCCTTCTTGTCCTCCTCCCGGCCGGGGAGGAACCTCCCCGGATCCCACCGCCCCGGGTCCGCGAAGAATTTGGGGTCCATGTGCGTCGAGTCGAACTGGTAGATGGCGTACGCGTCCCGCGGCAGCACCTCGCCCGTCTTGCCGATCGGCAAATCTCTGCCGCTGACGTTCTGGCGGAACCCGCAGCCCGTGAGGGTGTGTCGGATCACCTCCTTGAGCCCGATGTCGATGAGCGGGAACTCAGTCTCCCAATCGTCCATCGTCATGCTCGCCAACACCTCGTCTACCGTCTGCTCCTCCGACCGCCGCCGCCGCGCAATCACCCCGTCGACCTCGCGCTGGAACTCGCCGTACCAGTGCGCGTCCCCGGCGAGGAAGCACAGCAGGTACGCCGCGTTGATGCCCGTGTTGATTAACCCCGCGAACAGCGCGCCGACGAGAAAGGCCACCATCTCGATGATGCTGTCGCCGTTGTCCATAAGGAACTGCAACGCGTCGTTGCCCGGCACCCCGCGCGCCTTGCGCTCCCGGATGATGCGCTCGAGGATCCGATACATCTTGGCGCCGCTGACGACGCGCCGGACGTGTCCCACAGTCGGCATCCAGGGGAACATGATCTTGGTCGCCGTCGCCGCGCCGTCGATGCTCTCGAAGATGTGCAGCACCTGTCGCATGAGGACCGGATCCTCGGCCACCTCGTCGCAGCCCACCATCCGAACCGTGAGCTGGAACACAAGGCTGTACATATCTTCGAAGGGGTCGCTCATGCCGAACTCGGACGACGGGCCAATGCGCGCCTCGAGGCCATCCATCGTGTTCCGCGCGTCCGACACGAGGATATGCAGGCGCTGCGTCAAGACGTCCTTGCGCAGGAGCCGGACGAGGTTCCGGTTGAACTTGGCGTCGAACCTGTCTTCCGAGGACCGCTCGCCGCTCGATAGGTTGATTTCCGGGGTGGCGTTGAAAAGGGCGCCGTACCTGTGGCCGTGTAAGTCCCGACGTTCTTCTTCATGTTCCGCCGCCCGTTCCGTTACAACAACAACCCAAACGCCCTCTGAACCAGCGTATGTGCCTTTAGGGGAAAGAAAAAGGAAAAAAGAAAAGCAAAATAGTCACGAGCGAAAGAAGAAGTAGACTCACCCTTTTGCGAAATCCAAATCCCTACTCTCGAAGAAGAGCTGGCGGCCCTCGGGACCGCCGAGGCCGACGACCCTCTTCTTCCCAAAGTAGAAGCTCCAGTTGCCCGACTTGGCGAGCTTACGGCCCTCGCTCAAGAAGTTGCCGCGGTCCGAGAAGAAGCGCGGCGACCCAACTACGGGGTAGCCCTTGAACACGTCCGGGGCGTTGCTCGGAAACGAGGGCCGGTTGACGAGGGAGCCGACGGCGTAGGCCAGCCCTGTCAGGAGCAAGACCCAGACGCCCATCGGCCAGTCGTGCGGGCGCAGGACGGCGGAAGCTACCGCGGCGATGGACATGGCGATAGCTGTTTTTTTTTCTTTCTCTTTTTCCTTACAATCGATTTTGTTCTTCTTCGACGGGTTGGACACGATTCGGGGTTGTTTTGGTGGTCTCGTTTCGAATTCTTTTCCACCGTCGTAAGTCGAGCGAAGAGGGGTGGGAGGTTCCGATGAGCTGGAGACTAGATAGGAGATGAGACGGAATGCCGAGATAAAAGGTGGGTGCACTAGAGAACAAGACGAAGGAAGACAGGACGAGAAAAGTCGATGTAGGGGAGAGTAGGCGTTGCGTGTAATGTTATAACATGTCAACGAAAGAGAGCTACCGAGCGAGCCCCAGTGTCCCGAGCAGAGGAGAGGTCCCGACGAATTCGAAACGTCTGTGGCAAACCAGCGAGGACAGGGAGCAGGAGGCGGGAGGGAGGGAGGGAGAGGTAGGTAGGCTGCCGGAGGTAAAGAGCCTAAAAGGAAAGACGGTGGGATGGGGGAGATGGTCATCCCTAGCCGATGACAGCGACTCCAAAGCACGGATGAAGAGTGTGGCTTTCGACGGGAGCGTCGTATGTGTACCTAGGATCAGGGATCCATGGGGACAGCTTACAGGACCACCAAGACGCTGGGCGGCTATGGATGACGAGTTGGTACCCGACATGGGACATGCAGTTCGTAGATCGTGTCTTTTTGCTCACTCTCCTCCCCTCCCCTCACCTCACCTCCCTCCCTTCGCTTAACCTCGAAAGGGTTCTCGAGGATTGACGCCGGCAACTGAGAGGCTCGCGAACACGAATGGCCTCGATCCGGTTGGTTCGCTTTCGCTTTCCTCTGACCCCATCTCTGGGTCTCCCAGGGTCCCAGAGGTCCCTCCCCAAGGGTGGGGGACACCCTTGGATCAACCGTTTACCTACTGCGTATTCGTAGGTAGATCGGGAGATGGTGCGCCGGCAACTGGGGTAACCGAGCATTAGACTTTTTGTGTCCAAGGTCGCCATTGGAGAAAAAAGAGGGGAGGTCCAGGGGCTGGACGGTACCATCCTGGAGGCTTCCAGCGTTCCATGACAACGACAGCCATAGTCTGTGGATGATAGCGTCGCGTCGCGTCGCGTCGCGTGGGAGCAGAAGATGGATGGTGGTGTAGGTATCTGGACTGGATGATCGATGATGTTGCAGAAGGGGAAAAGCCCCTCCCTCTCTTGTAGTAGATGTTACGCCAGAAGGGAAGGTGCCCGCCAGTTCATGGCTACAATTGTATTGTCCGTTCCTTCTCCCACTGCATCTCGATCTGCATCCGCTGCTTTCCTTCCTTCCCCGACAAAAGGCAAACTCCCCTTTTCTTCGTACCTATGTACCTATTGTGGTATGCATCTTTTATGGCAGGATATTTGCTCCTTTTTGTTTTTTGTTTTTTGCGTGCCTTGCTTGAGGCGGAGGTTGGGGAGGTCGCATGCCACACACACCACACTCTCCAACGACGCCGCACCGGGAGAGACACGGGCAGGAAAGCTGCCGCGTGCGCTATTACATTCTCGGCCGAAATGGAAAACCTCCAGAGTAGGCAGCCGGGAAGGGAAGTGGAGGAAGGGGGGCCCCCCAGATGGCGGACGCTCTCAAAGGTTCCGGTAGCCTGCATCGCCATGTTTACCCCCCCTCTTCATCGTCGTGTCGAACAACAAGATAGAAACTCGTACCGGCAACCCGGAAGCAAAAACGCCATCCGTTCCAAAAAGGAATTTGCAAAATGACACATCCCGTGCGTTCGGGCGATGGCCATGAGACGAAAAATCATATGCCCCCTATGCCTCCTCCCCCCCTTACCCCAGGCAAAAAAAGGAAGAAGAAGAAAAAAAAGAAAGAGGTCGTAGCGCAGGACTCTTTCTAGATATCTTCATGACCCGCTCTGCTTCTTTAGGCGACAACATCAATTCACCAAACTTGCCATTCCTCTCGTCATGTATGTCATGGCCTCTCGTCAATAGGGCTCATCACCGCCATATTTGTGCACGCGAGGGAGGCCATGAAGTGACCAAACAGCCCAGAATGTATGTATACGTCTAGCAAGCTACGGAAAAAAGGGTATCGTCTAACAATGAAAGCCACGCCCCTCTCGTCCCTCTATCTCGTCCCTCTCTCTCGTCCCTCTTTCTTGGTCCTCTCTCTGTTTTTGTGAGGAGGGGGGGGCGTCTAATCCCACGCCATCGAGTCTTTTCCTTCCAAGATTCTGGCACATCAAGTCCAACCTCTGTCTCTTCTCGTGTCAACGGCCAGCCGCATGCCCCACAACGCCCAAAACCTCGCCGGGCCGACACGAAAGCTCACTAAACAGCCTCCCAGTCCATGGCCTCGACCATGAAGTCATACTCGTCCTCCTCCATCTCTTCGCCGCCGCCGCCGCCTCCGCCTCCGCCCCCCGCTCCTCCGCCGACAGCCGTCTCCTCGGCAACCCGCCTCTCGGCAACCGCGTATCCGGCATCGAACCCGGCAAATACATACCTAAAAATCTTGTCCAGGTCGTAGCTCTCCAGCGGCGCCGTCCCGGCCCTCTCCCGCCCCACCTCCCCGTTCGCCCTCGCCCTGGCCCCCTCCTCGGCGTACTTCCACCGGTTCCTCAGCTCCTTGGCCCTCGAAAGGTGGAACAGCACCTCGCCCGTCCCCAGCGCCTCGTGCAGCGGGTTCTCCTCCCTCTCCAGCGCCGCGATCACGTTCTGATGGTACGTGTGCGCCGCCTGCCGCGCGAAACCGCTGTCCGCCTGCCGCGGCGTCGTCGTCGTCGTCGTCGTCGTCGTCGTTACCCACCCGTCCCGCGAGACCGTGATGCCGAACACGCCCATCAGGTGCACCAGCGCCCGCTCTAGCAGCATGTAGTACTCGTAGAAGTCGAGCTTGAACATGAGCTCCGCCTCCTCGGCGTCCGTCTCGCCCCCGTACAGCGGGTCCCCCGGCCGTGCTATGGCGTGGTGGTACCCGTGGCTCAGGTACGGGAGCTTCCACTTGAGCCGACGCACGATCTGTATGTACCGCTTAAACTCTTGCTGCGCCGTCAGCCCGTTATGGGGGGCGGCAGCGGGGGCGGCGGCGTCGCCGTTCTTCGTGAAGCTGCCGGCGGGCGTGCTCGTGTTCGCGCCGGGGCGGGAGGAGCTGTCGCTCTTGGATGGCGATTGAGGCCGTGGTGTCGCAGGGGTGATGACCGAGGAAGTAGCCTGGTACGCCCGCGGTCGGTACGCGGAGGACGAGTTGGTCGAGTGTTGGGCTTTGCCTCTGGAAGCCCAGATGGAGTCGCCCAAGCCCCTCTTTGACTTGATCATCGTGGTTGGTTCGGACGTATGGAATGCCGGGGAGGAGGTATGTTTCGGAGTAGATACCGGGACGGAGAAGCAAGAGGTTCTAGCGACTGTATTTTGATCTTGTCGGTTGTTAATTGCGATTAGGACCCGGAACCGGCGTTGGGGAGGTCGTCGGGCTGGGCGAAATGAATGATCGGTTCCTGAACAGAAACCGGTGACTGGATCAACGTCGAAAGAAGGATGAGGAAAGCGATACAAAATGATGGTCGAACGAACCCCACGCGCGACGTCCCAGGCAGACAGAAAAGAGGAACAAAAGAAGGGGTAGGCGGCCTCCGCCTTTTGGCTCTGCCGAGAGTTGTAGCCTATTGTGAGTTCGTGTTGGTGCGGTCGCACATCTGGCCAAAGGACCAAACGAGGCAAGAGGATGGAACATTCGATATGATGGAAAGTTGTTGGTGGGGGGACAGCACAGATCACAGACTCCTGGCGGCTCGGGAACGCGGCCGCTCCGCCATGATGCAGGGGCAGGTGCGCGGGGGCAGCTAGGGGACCTGCCTAACTATAGGTAGGCACATCAGGTAGGTACCTAACAGTGGACCTGCAAGCACCTCACACATAGACATTTCACCCATCATCTCGTATTACCGCCTACATCTTCAGACACCAAAGTACTCACGCATCACCGTCTTCTATATAATGCACAAACTGCCCTTGGGCCTGTATTGCTATGTCGAAATCGTACTTGTACGTATTCCTAGGATATACAACTTCAACAATGGCCCCTCGTCAATACTCGCAATAGATAGCCCCCCAACGCCCGTCACAATGACATCCAAGAACGCCTTCGTCAGCCGGCCGGCTTCTACGCCTTCTTCGTAGCCTTGGCCGTTCCGATATGGGTATTATGAACCTGTTGCACATCGTTAGCATTCTCTTCCCGACAATGGCTGACTGTCGGTCGTTGCGGCTGCAAAACTCACCTTGGTAGCAAAACGCAAACTCGTCACCGTCTCCTTGAGATGAGCCTCCAACGGGCTGACCATCACAAACATGAGCGTCTTGCTGTTGCCCCCGAGCGAGTACTGCAGCAAATGCGTCAGTTTCGAATTGCGGTACGGGACGTGCCCGCTCTTCTTGCCGAGCGCCTCAATCACGTCCCCGAGGCACGACAGAGACTTGTTGATGTTCTGCGTCTCCTTCATCCTGGCGCCCTCGGCTTGTGAGTGCTTGAGACGCTCCGAGCCAGCAAGGTCCACCAGGTTCAGTGTGCCCTCGCACCGCTCTCCCGTCGCCGAGTTGAACCCTGACAGCTTCAGGATGAAGACGCTGTGCGACCGCGACGACCGCTCGTTGGCCTTGGTTGCCGCCACCGACCGGTTGTTCTGTGCCTCGGCAAGCATCACCTCCACTGTGTCGGCTGAGTCCAGTGAGACCGTCTTGCAGTTGAGCACCGTTGTCTGCTTGCGCACGTCGTCGTGTCGGATTTCGAGCTTGCGCACCTTGCCGCCGTCCGACTCGCGCCCGTTGGGCGTCAACAGGTCGTTGAGTTCCTCGTTGTACACTTCGATGAAGGAGCCCTCCATCTTGTACGTCCATTGCTTCTCCTTGAGCTTCGTGACCGTGTCGTAGATCATGTGCGTTGCCCGAGGGATCATGCCGTCCGCCGACGACATGGTGTGCGTCTTACCAGATCCCGTCTGGCCGTAGCAGAAGATGCACACGTTGTATCCGTCGAGGGCGCTCTGCACGAGCTGCGAGATCTCGTCAAACACGTCTTGGTTCTGCGCCGTGGGGTCAAAGACACGGTCGAACTCGAAGTTGATGTTCTTCGTCGACACGTCGCCAAAGCTGTTGACCTCCTGCGTCTGCAGCGCAATCTCGGCCGACGTCTTCTCGTCGGGGAACGTCACCTTTGCGGGTGTGCCTTCCGACTCGCTCAGCACAGGCCGTACTCTGCACATGACGCGGATGTTGCCCTTGAGCTCCTGGTACTTGTTGAAGAGGACGCGGCGTTCCATCTCTTCCTTGATGAGCTTCTCCTTGGCCACCTCAGCCGCCTTGAGTGCTTCCTGGAGCTTCGCTTCCATGTTGGCGAACGAGTCGGATTGCGCCTTGCTGTCGGACTCGAGGAACTCGACGTGCGACTTTAGAGAGTTGATCTTGGCCTCCAGAGTGACGTTGGAGGCGCCAAGCTCTGAGATGCTCGCCTCAAGGCCCTTCTTCAACGTTCGCTCGCGGTCCAGATCGCTCTTGAGCGTTTCCACCACTGCCCTCAGGTCGGCGGCTTCTCTGTCCTTCTTCTCCAAGGTGGCGTGGAGGTCCTGCTGCTCGTGTCCAAGCCGCGTGCGGAGATCCTGGATCTCCCGCGACTTTTGGTTGCGCTCCTCTTCGAGCTCGGCCTTGAAATGGCGCTCCAGAGCATCCAATGCCTCCCGGTGGCTCTTCTCTGTTCTCTGCGTCTCGTCCTTGAGCTCGCGTCGCAGCTCATCGAGCTCATGACGGTGCTTTCGGGCCTCGTCTTCGAGCTCGTACTTTTGGCTCCGCTTTGCCGTTTCCGACTCGATCGTCAGCTTTTGCATCTGATCGCGCATGCTGTCGATCTCATTTTGCAGGTTGCCGTTGCGGTCCTCGAGCTTTTCTCGTTCCGATTCGAGTTCCGATACTGCGCCTTGTCAGCCCATATTTTACTCACAGCCGAATCGTCCGAACTCACTTCTCTTCTTATACATCTCCACTCTCTCATCCATCAATTGCTTGTCAGATACCATGACATCCATCGTCTCCTTGACCTGCTTGAACTGCGCCTCCATACCGCCCAGTCTGTCCTCAACATCCCAGCCTGTGAATTGAGTCAGGTTAGAATCTTTTGTCAAGAAGTTTTGTCTACTAGGAGAAGGGGATCTGGCCGGCGATATGGAATCCTTGATCATCATGTTGAATGATTCTTCGAGTACATCCATCATGGCTCGCGCTCGCTTAGGGTCTGGCGAAGGCGTGGCAGGGTCGGTCATATGACTGGCCTGCCTCTTCTTCGGCGACAGCTCTGGCGCTCCCATGACAGGCCTCCTTGATGCACGCGTAATGACTTGCGCGGTGCTCGTTGACGTCGACATGGAACTGACGCTGTTCGCCCGGCTGAAAACCACTTGATCTTCATTTTGTGTGGAGGTTATGCTGGTGTCGTCCTTGATGGATAGTGCACCGAACTGGCTGCTGAGAGAAACTTCTCTTTGCGAATTCATTTGCGAAGTGGGATTGGCAAGCCTGATCTTGGTGGGCTGAAAATCAAAGGGTCGCGGAAACTTCAATCGCTGGGAATGCAAAGCCGTACCATGCTGCTGTTCTATTGGTCCATCGAACTCTTCCTCCGATCGATGACCGTATGCCGTGCGTGGTCTCGCATGCGGGTTCGTGTTTCGGGTGAGAGGCTGTCCGTGTACTGACTTCGAATGAGCAAGGGACGATTTCGAACGCTCATGGCCCCTAGGGCCAACACTCGCGGAAAAGCTGCCGCCGGTATTGTATCGTGAGGTCATTGGTGCATTTCGAGGTCTTATGTTGTTCGGGTCCTTAAGCTACTAAGAGTCAGCGTATGCACGAAGACGGTCAAAAATGAGCGAGCATCGGGCGGTACACAACGCAGCTCATCCCTGTCGCCAGTGTCGTCGTCATCGCATTCGCTGGTCCGATGGGATTCGTCGTGTCGCATTTCGGCGTCTAGAAGGAGCTGGATACCCCTGTATGCGCTGTCGCTGCCATGTTGTAACCCCAGCCACATCTGGACCTTGCCCGAAATGCTGCGCAGATATGTCGAATGACAGGCTGATGGACGGCTTGGATGGTGAGGGCGAGGTAGGTGCAGGGTGCATCCTTCATCGGGTTCGTCTGAACCACCGTGGCCATAGCGGAGCGAGTAGGCGACGAGGAGCTTTTGGATGATGGACGATGGAGGGTTGTTCCGGAAAGCCGACCGCAGAATGAATCGCAATATGCTGGAGAGATGCCCCGCGACCCAGAGGACAATCCGTACGGCGTCGACCCAGGGAACAGTGCTAGCCGGCGGGTCCGACTCGGAGGCCATCTCCATGGACTCGACGTGGTGTTTGGGGATGCGATGCGAAGTGGAAAGGGTGCAACGGAACCTACCTCGGCCAGTGTTTGTCCCTTGACGGAACGCGCCCTGACGATGCCGGAGGCACCTGCCGCGACCCTTGAGGACTTTGTCGGGTATTCGCCTGCCTTCTGGGCGAGAGTTTTCCTCTCGTCGAGAGCCTTCTGATACTTTTGGGCAGGCAGCTCAGCTGTGGAAGGGGCAGTCAGCAGCCGCCACCATTCCCTTCGTCGCTCAGGAAGAAAGAACCAACCTGGCTTGGGGACATCGCGCTTCATGGCGCTGTTGAGCGAGCCGATCTTGGACGCGGGTGGCGGTATCATGGACGGGTGCGCGCGCGCGTTGTGCTGCGATTCGTTCATTTCGGTGAGGCCGATACCAGAGGAGATGGTGCCCGGTCGCGGCAGGTTGCTCGGCCTCATGACGGAGGAACGGAAATGGTGTTGCTGTCGAGATGAATGTCAGTTACCTAGTTCGCAGCAAGTCCACGCACTCGGAGCTCCCGCGACGGGGTCGCGCAAGCTTCGCCCCTCCCTCCCCCCCCGAAGACACCAGCAGACAGACAGACACCAGGGGACGCACCGTATTCTCCGCGGTGTCCATGTTGACGATGCTATCAACGCGACGAGCAACAACGGGAATGATGATGTGGGACACAAGGAGCAACGCTCCGGTTCTGGAGGTGGTAGGAGAAGGCGTTGTGAAGATGGAGCAGGCCTTCAGCAACAGCAGGAGGATCGCAAAAAAGCCCCGACCTATGATTGAATATGGGGAGGGGTGTGGATTATGGCTGCTTGGGCTTTGTTTGCTGCGCTTCCCGATTAGGGGCGTGAACGAGGAGAAGAGGGTCTGAGTGTTTACAAGCAAGTGTACACACGCCGCAGCCGCCGGGGGGGAAGCAGAGTTGCCAGGGCAACGAGACAGGCTGCTGACATAACACTATGCGTGTGAAGTGTCTTACGTAACGCGGTTGTCTTCCTTTGCTCGTCCTGTTGTATTGGCAGGTATACTGCCTCAGGCTAGAACATTGCACATGTAACCTGCTGTACTAAGCTTATTATCATGCGCCAATCTTCTCAGTCTTTGAAGCCAAATTCCTCTAACCTAATCAGGAAAGCGGTCACCAGAGCCGCACCTCCCGTCCCTCTTGTCGCCAGCACTCGCAGTAGGGCACAAAAAGTG
The DNA here is from genome assembly GCA_030867255.1 of Colletotrichum somersetense. NCBI lineage: Eukaryota > Fungi > Ascomycota > Sordariomycetes > Glomerellales > Glomerellaceae > Colletotrichum > Colletotrichum somersetense. The sequence goes on from MU843594.1 coordinate 55,545, forward strand.
TGGCCTTTTTCACATGTCATTGCTGCCCACTGACTGCACTACCGCGCCATGACGTTGGCAAGCTCATTCGCCAGGTCGATTTTTGTGTCTCGTTAGTCCCCCTACAGAGAGGAATTTCATGCTAAGACGAACAGAAGCTCCGTGACACGAGCAGCGCTCCCGACTCTCATTGAAATTCCTCAGCTCTCGGCCTCGTTCCCAACTCCTCGTGTTGCTGCTGCGCTGCATCCCACCTCCCCCGTCCTGCCGCCCCCCCTCCTTTGAACAGACCACGGGCCACTCGCCAGCGTATCCCTTCTTATTCCACCTCGCTAACGGAGCCTCATGTCGCGGTGATCATCATCCATCACTGACTTACACGAGTCTTGCCACCTACATCGATCAGCTTGAGGTATATCCTACCACTGCCAAACCCGCGATGGAGAAGTTTAGCCAGTTCCGCGACAAAGGTAAGCATCACCACCACCACCACCACCACCATCATCATCATCACCATCAGCTGCGGCCGCCATCGACGAACGGCATACCGCGGCACCCCAGCTGACATACACAGGCTCGGGCATCTCGCCCTTCATTCCCGTCAAGACGGGCCTTTCCCCCGTCTCCTCCGTTTTCCACACCATTCTCTTCTTCGTCCGCCTCCCCATCTTCATCACCTATGTCGCCGCCTACTTCTTCTTCCTCCAGCACCTCCCCTTCTTGCCCGTCGCCGTCCGCAAAGTCCTGCTCTGGGGCATGATGGCCATCCCCGGCATATGGTGGGTCGACCTCCAGCTCGACGGCGTCCGCCGGGGCACCCTCGCCGAGCAGCCCCCGCAGCGCTTCCCGCACCCCGGCTCCGTCATCGCCGCCAACTTCACCTCCCCCATCGACGCCATCTACCTCGCCGCTATCTTCGACCCCATCTTCACCATCTCCTATCCCAACACCCGCTCCGTCGAGCAAGTCTCCCTCTTTTGCGCCGTCTGCCACGCCTTCTCCCCCGTCCGCTTCGCCCCCCGCCCGGGTACCCGCCTCACCGACCTCGCTGCCCTCCTGCGCAAGTACCCGGACCGCGTCGTCGCCGTCTTCCCCGAGGGTGGCACCACCAACGGCAAGGGCGTCCTCCCCTTCACCCCGTCCCTCCTCGCCGTCAACCCGGACGTCAACATCTTCCCCGTCAGCATCCGCTACACCCCGGCCGACGTCACGACCCCCGTCCCCGGCCGCTGGGTCAAGTTCCTCTGGGACCTGCTCTCCCGCCCAACGACCTGCATCCGCGTTCGCGTCGCCGAGAGTATCCTCAACTCTTCCGCCGCCCAGGCCAACGGCGTCTCGTCGTCCGTCGCCGACGGAGCCGCGCACCGCCGCTCCGCGGGCGGGGCTGACCTCGCCCTCTCGGTCGAGGAACAAAGGGTGTTGGACAAGGTTGGCGAGGCGCTGGCCAGGCTGTGCCGCAACAAGCGCGTCGGCCTGACGCTGCGGGACAAGGAGGCCTTCATCGAGGCCTGGAACGGCCGCAAGTAGGTTACGAACAGCGGCGCTTGGATGTAGTACAAGGGTTGGACAAATCGTGATCAGCGTTGGGCGGCAACCGTGATTTTTTTTCTTTCTCTCTATTTTTCTCTTCTTTTCTTCACGTCTGACGGATATTTGCATAGCTCGGAGCCGGGGGGTTGCCTCGAAAATGCCATGTCTCTGAAACTTGACGACAGGCAACCAAAGAAGAGGAGAAGGGAGAAAAAGGCAGCATGAGCGGCCTCTGCTGTTGTAAGAGGAGCCGTTTTGTAATTCAGGGTCTACGCTTTACGTGTGTCGTTGGAAAGGCTTCATATACCATAGTTCAAACTTGATCAAAGCAGAATCATTTCTTTCTTCTCGGCTCGAGCGAGCCGAGAAGATATCTAAACAACGGGGGAAGAACAAAACTCCGATTTTGGACTACCTTTTCCGAAGCCGTACAAGATGGTATAACAGTGTAGAAACTCTAGCTTTTTTAAAAAAAAAAAACGAAATCGCCCACTCCCTCCCCTTCCCTTTGAAGGAAATATCTAAAGGGAGGAATATAACGAACTTAGATGTTGCCGTCCGTCACACAACCCGAGCTGGCGTTGCTGACGAGGGCCGAGTACTTCTTGAGCGTGCCCTTGCTGTACTTGAGCGGGGGCGCCTTCCACTCGGCCTTGCGCCTGGCCATCTCCTCGTCCGAGACGTTGGTGTCGATAACGCGCTTCTCGGCGTCGATGGTTATGACGTCGCCGTCGCGGACGAGGCCGATGGGCCCGCCCTCCATGGCCTCGGGCACGATGTGGCCGATGAGGAAGCCGTGGCTGCCACCGGAGAAGCGGCCGTCGGTCAGCAGGGCGACGTCCTGGCCGAGGCCGGCGCCCATGATGGCAGAGCTGGGCTTGAGCATCTCGGGCATGCCGGGGCCGCCCTTGGGGCCCTCGTAGCGGATGATGACGACCGTCTTCTCGCCCTTTTTGATCTCGTCGCGCTCGAGCGCCGCGATGAAGGCGTCCTCCTCGTCGAACACGCGCGCCTTGCCCTCAAAACGCAGGCCCTCCTTGCCGGTGATCTTGCCGACGGAGCCGCCGGGCGCGAGCTGGCCGCGCAGGATCTGGATGTGGCCGGTGGGCTTTATAGGGTTGCTGAAGGGGCGGATAATCTGTTGGTCGGCGGGGAAGGAGGGCATGTTTTCGACGTTCTCCTTCATGGTCTTTCCGGTGACGGTGATGCCGGAGCCGTCGATGAGGCCCTCCTGGATGAGGAACTTGAGCAGGCCGGGGGTGCCGCCGATGCGGTGCATGTCGGCCATGACGTACTTGCCCGAGGGCTTCAGGTCGGCGAGGAAGGGGGTGCGGTCAGAGACGGCCTGGAAGTCATCGACGGTGAGCTTGATGCCGACCGAGTCGGCGATGGCGAGCAGGTGGAGGACGGCGTTGGTGCTGCCGCCGAGGATGTTGACGACGATCATGGCGTTCTCGAAGGCCTGGCGGGTCATGATGTCGCGGGGGCGGATGTCCTCGCGGAGGATGTTCTTGATGGCGGCGCCGATGCCCTCGCACTCGGCGCGCTTGCTGGGGTCCTCGGCGGGGCTGCTGCTGCTGCCGGGCATGGTCATGCCGAGGGTCTCGATGGCGGTGGCCATGGTGTTGGCGGTGTACATACCGCCGCAGGCGCCGCTGCCGGGGCAGGCGTTGCGGATGATGTCGAAGCGCTGCTCCTCGGTGATCTCGCCGGTGATGTACTGGCCGTAGGCCTGGAAGGCGGAGACGATGTCGATGGACTCGCCACTCTTGCTGCAGCCGGGCTGGATGGTGCCGCCGTAGACCATGATGCTGGGGCGGTTGACGCGGCCCATGGCGATGGCGACGCCGGGCATGTTCTTGTCACAGCCGGGCAGGGAGACGTTGGCATCGTACCACTGTCCGTTCATGACGGTCTCGATGGAGTCGGCAATGATCTCGCGCGACTGCAGCGAGTAGCGCATGCCCTTGGTGCCCATGCTGATGCCGTCAGAGACGCCGATGGTGTTGAACTGATAAGGGATCAGGCCGGCGTCCTTGACCGACTGGCGGACGATGTTGGACAGATCGAGCAGGTGCATGTTGCAGGGGTTGCCCTCGTACCAGACCGACGAGATGCCGACCTGGGCCTTGTTCATGTCCTCCTCGGTGAGGCCGGTAGCGTAGAGCATGGCCTGGGAGGCGCCCTGGGACTTGGGCTGCGTGATGTTGGCCGAGACCTTGTTCAGCTGCTCGTTGGCGCGCCGGGCCGCGGTGAAGGAGAGGAGGCGGCTGCGCGACGAGTATTAGCCATTACGTCGTCCGTTGTTTCTGTGTTTGCAGAGAGAGAGAGGTCAATTGGGGCGGAGGGAGGCCGTACGCATGGCCGGTAAAGGCAGGACGCCTCTTCGCAGCTCGGAGAGCTTGCGACTGGAGGGAGATGGACCGGGAGAGCATTGCGTCGAGGGTTCAACCCCAGGGATGAGGCGGGAAGGTCGGGTAGGATGCGGAGGGAGGTTGTATGCGGATTTGCCTTAGACCGGGACAACTGCAACCTGTTCCAGCAGCTCTTGGTTGTGAAAAATTGTTTCTGGGTGAGTCACGAAGAGAAAGGTTCAGTTGAAGGGGAAAACCCCGAGATCATAGGGACAGTCACAGGGACACGGCCACGAAACTTTCGGCGACTGTTTTTTTTTGGGGGGCAGACGGAACCGGGGGGGGGGGGGGGGCGGCGGTTTGGGCGATGTCGGCTCCCAAAAAAATCTGGAGCTCCCCGCCGAGAGCTCCCCGCATTGAAATAAGTCGCTGCTGATTGGTTGGAAAGAAGGCTACCCCAGGTCTAGCGCACTGTATCTCAAGGTGAGCCACCGGCGCCGGTGCAGGGGTTGACAAGGTGACGAGGTGAGCTACGGTGAGCTCATTCCAGAATACAGGTACCTGCCTAGTTAAGGTAGGTAGGTGACTTGCAAATTAGGGATGTTGATCTTGATGCTAACTTTCACCATTATCTTTAAATATGTAATTTTTTTTCGGAACTGTTGCCCAGCAGGAGACATTGATGAGTCTCTGAGTAGGTACTCCTACAATGTCATCTCCCATGGATGCGCTTATTTCCGCTAAGCCCAGACAGATCACTTCCGGTCCCGGACAAGCCCCATCTTTCCAGGCCGCATCCGCCGCATGGGTGGAGTGTGGCTACCCGGCAACGCGCCTACTGCCTTCTTCAATCGCAGCCCTGCCCCATCAGTCGCTGTCTGACTCAGATGGTCGAGCGGTTCTTCCAGGGAGTGATAGTCGGACCGCTGTGATAGCCTCCCTCGAATTAGTGCTATGGTAGCCCTTACGGCTTGGTCTTCTTCTCGTCCGTCGAGTCCTTCTCCTTCAGGTCCTTCTCCTCCCTCCGCGTTAGTATCTCGTCAATGACGCCAATCTCCTTAGCCTCCTCCGCCGTCAGATACTTGTCACGCTCCATCATGTCGTGGATCTCCTCGAGGCTGTACTTGTCGTGGCCAAACGACTTGTTGATGTGCCGCTTCATGATCTCGTTGATCTGTTTGCGGATGCGCTGGATCTGGTTCGCGTAAATCAAAATGTCCGACGCCTGGCCCTGCGTCCCGCCGAGCGGCTGGTGGATCATGACGGAGCTGTGCGGCAACGCGTATCTCTTGCCTGCCTCGCCTCCCGTCAGGAGCAGCGCTGCCATCGACGACGCGGCGCCGAGGCATACCGTTGACACCGGCGACTTGATATATGTCATCGTATCGTAGATTGCCAGTCCTGCCCCGTGTCAGCTTCGCCATCCCTTTTCGAGAACAGTTTGTTGCTACCTGATGAGACTGAGCCGCCCGGTGAGTTGATATACATCGTGATTGCTTTGTCCGGGCTATCGGACTCGAGCCATAACAACTGCGCGACAATCGAGGCCGAAACGGTATCGTCGATCGCGCCGTTGAGGCAGACGATTCGTTCCTGAATTTGTCAGCTGTTTGCGCAACAAGCCGGACTTCCGTAGAATGGTCTACCTGCAGCAGCTTGGAGAAGATGTCGTCTACCTGCACTGTCAGCGGGGGGAAGCACAACTATGCGGGCGTGTTCGGTACTGACATGTCCTCCAGCCATTGGACTAATCGATTAGCTTTCGCGGCCTAAATGGTATGTTGGAGAGTCATGGACGACGAACCGAGACCTCGGTGATGTAAGGCATGGGGATGTTTGCGACAGGCGGGCTGTTGCCGCTGCCGCCTCCGCCTCCAATGGGAAAGCTTGGGAAGTTCGTGAAGGTTCTGACATGCCGCCGAGGAACGGCCCTTAGGGCTCGGAATAGTGTCCTTTGACAGTTCATGGTTTCCGGTGGGGCGCAATTCAGTGCGTCGGTGAGTTTGCAAGGTGTGAGTGCGGTGATGATTCTGAGGCGGGAAAGATGCAAAAGCGGCAATCGACGGCAGGTGACGTCGCGCTGTGCAGAGACATCACGCCCTGCTGAAGCTGCCAGCTGCCCCCCTGCACTGACCCCCCGAGCTCCGAGCTTCTCACGCGTCTTCGCCTAAAAATTGCCCCGAAGCGCGTAAAGCTTTTTTCCCTTTATCGCTCAGCTCCTGGTCCACCCACCGGGTTCCCCCAACGTCATTCGAGACCCTCCCGGACGCCGAGACCTTGCGTGCCCTCCCCGTCACCGACTAGACTCCTGCTCCGACGCGGCGATCCGAGATGAAACGATGCACGGCAGTCCGGCCTCTTCTGCGTTCTACGGGCACCGCACCGACGCAGTTCTGCCAATGCCGGCATAAGTCAGAGGGCTTTCCCAAGAAGCCATCGCCATCTTTCAGAAGGCACGAGTTTGCTCGTAAGACGGAGAAGGGCCTTAGGGGGTACGACCAGAGGCTCAAGGTCGACTCGACGAACAAGACAATCGACACATCGGTGGGCGACCTGCCCATCTCGCCTGTGATGGATCCTCGGTGGATGGAGGCTCGGACAAGATACAGGACCCCGAAGCCTAAGCGGCCCAAGGACGTGTTACCCGCGGGGCGGTTTCGCAAGAAGCTTGAGGCGAATCCATATGGTCAGTCTTCCTACACCCGAAGCACCGCGAAAACCCTACTACAGCATGTTACTAACATGCTCTCATAGCCCTCGCCCTCACGACTCCTATCCGATTTTGCAAAACCTCCGAAGTCCATCTACCGAAGTACTTCCTACAGGAGTTCAAGCCGATTGAGAACCCGGAAACGCGCGGCTTCTGGTGGACACCCGGTGACTTGGATGTGATGTACGCCGCCAAGGAGTGGGCGAGGGACGACGAACCACGCGAAGACGGCGCTCCCCCAGAACCGCACAACCCGGCAGAGACCCCCGTCGCGCAACAAAAGGCTACGGGAAAACTCTTGAGACGGTCTCCGACCTGCTATGTGCTCGCGAGGAGGCCCTTGCTCAAGTCCCTGAGCGGAAGCAAGAAACTGACCCCCCACGGCGAGAGATGGAGGGGATTGCTGTCCACGCGGGAGGGCCCCCTCACTCAGCGCATCACCAAGAGGCAGGTGTGGCGGGAGGACATGGATGACTTCGTCCTCGATAACATGCGCCGGAACGTCATGAAGTACCTGGTCTACTTCGCCGAACTCCGCGCAGGGCAGGACCACCGGTCGTACCTCCTGCGTCTCGGGAGCTGGGAGAGGGCCGAGACGATACCGCAGCGCGGGTGTCTGCTGTGGTACCACACGGAGAACGGGCCCCAGAGGCAGAACGCGGCGACCGGGCCGGACGGGGGCGAAGCCGCCGTCACCGCCCCCGTGATCTTGGAATCGTTCTCCATGTACGACGTGCCGAAGGCCAAGTACGAGAGGAAGCTGCCGGTCTACGACCTCAGGTGGCTGCTGGGCGAGGACCACCTCGCGAACCTGCGGAAAATCCCAATGTTCCGCGACAGCTCGCTGTTCCTCTTGCGCAAGCAGCGGTCGATACCCCTTCAGCTCTACCTCTGGAAGCTGCAGGCGTACATGGTCGAATACGAGACGCCCGAGGATTCACATCTGCCAAAATCCGAGTCTTTGGATGATCAATCCTCGTCGACAGGCAAAGAGCGCTTGTGGGGTTCGAGTCATGAGAACGACGCCGCTACGCCAGCACCCACTGAACGCGAAAGCCATAAGGACTTGTGGGAGCTCAGAGACGGGAGGAAGCGGACGTCGTCAGGTCATCCAGATTCAGGCCGCAAAGACCCGAAGAAAGCGTGGCAAGCGCAAGCCGGTCATAAGAAACGTTGGACAACGGAAGTGCCTCCGTCCGCATCGAACGTTACAGGTCGCCAAGGACCCTAAGCAGTCGTTCCTTCCGAACAAAGGGGCGAGCTTTGTGTACACTTTGTATGAGAGAAGAAGATATGGTCGTGGTGAAGGATTTTACCTTCGTGTTAGATACCCCAGAGTTAGTCGCCCTGTGTTGGCGACTCCTAGATCATAGGAACACAAATACCCCCATCAGCAATGCGTTTGTTGTAGGTTTTCTTCGGTAGCAGATGCCCACGCAAAAAAAAAAAGAAAAAACATACAACACCAAGGGTTCGTTGGTCGTCACCGACCCAACTACTAGTTTGGCCCTCACCGGCTTGTCTATGGGAGAGCGGACGGGATCCCGAATTCTCCGGTGGGTGTGGTCGTATGTGCCACACCCGTTACCCAGAGAGGCTCATACTGTTGAGCAAAGGGTCTGGGACGCAGAAGGGCCCCGTTATTCCGGCCTCCTGATTCAACTAAAGGGGAATTTCGCTAGGTAATAAACAACGCCACGTGAGTCTAAGACTGCCTGTCGGGTAGTCAAAATTAGCTCATGATATACCATGTATGCTCACAAGCCCCAGTTCCCGTACGATCATCAAGCTATGTGATTATTGCTTTATGAATGCCAATAGTTATTCGCCCTCTGTGACGAAAGCTCATTGCCTCTCTTTACAGCGACGGTGTGTGAGAGATAACATAGTCATCCCCAGTATCAGGGAACTTGTGGATTTTAGACTTAACGAAGGGCAGATGCTATAAACGTTAGGTATGGCTTGAAGAGTGGCACCTTCCTTCTAGCGTTATATCCTAAATCTCTTCAACAGCTTCTCCTTTATATCTACCTTGTCTTTTACTTCTTAGTCTCTTTCCCTATTTCTCTAACATAATAATAACAAACTATACCGATCTTTATTAGCGCCTTATCTGGCACTAATTCCCCTGTGTAGTTTTTTAACTTACGTAGAACATATTTCTCTAGACCGCGCTCTTTAGTTTTAGTATTCTGAAAACCGCGGCATCTGCACCGTACGATGGGTACTGCAGGGGAGGTGGGGGGGTGCATAAGCTGACTCTGCCGTCTATTTAGAACTGCAGCACATACACCTTCTGTAGCCCCCATCCTTAGCGAGATCGTTAAAAATAGCCCTGGTTCCTCCTCTAGACAGCTTACTTAGTGTAATAGGATTGTGCCGACAACTGTAAATCGGCGATTGGTCGCCGAGGTTCCGGCGAATCCGCCCCACTGCAGAGTTTTACCAGCAACAGAAGCTTGCTAGTCTATAGTCGGCAAACTTAAGTCTTACAATACACTAGTACCTACCATTAAGCCCTACCTGGTTAAGTGCCCCGAGCTATTATCTTACACTTAGTGCCCCTTAAATAAGATTGTTTATTATAAAGTCTTTCTTAGCTTTTTTTAACTTAGCGTACCTTACTATAGCCTATGCTTCTACCTGTATTTATAATAGCTGTGACTATACTATGAATACCTAAAACCTAGACTATATTGTCCTTATAATAAAGATAAATATTAATCTTTTTAGCTAAGAGAATAAAAGTAAGGTGCTATCTTCTATGTAGTAGTTTTTAAAGGAGGTAAAGATTAAAAGCTAGTCTATATTTATTTATTTATTTATATAGTCTGCCTACTATCTTCCCCTAATACCTAGAGGCATTTAACTAGGTAAGGTATAATAGTAGGTCTTAGTTAGAGTATTAAGAAGAAATATAAAGTATAATATAAATATAAATATAAATACAAAAAATATAAATATAAAATATAAATATAAAAAATATAAATATAAAATATAAATATAAAAAATATAAATAAAAAATATAAATATAAATATAAATACGTATTTATATTTTATTTTTCTATTTTTAAGTATATATATTCAAACTTAAATTTTATTATAAAAATATATAAAATTAGAGTTAAAAATAACAATATATAAGTATGTAGTTAATTATAGTATAGTTCTAAAAGTATAATACTAATATATTTATAGATATATTATAGATTTTAGTATTAAGATTCCTACTTTAAAGTGTAAAGTACTTAGTAGTATTAGTCTTTAGATTTTAATATTTTCTTAAGGCTTAAAGTTATTTTAATTAATTATAAAGTATAATATACTAGAATAGGGCAGGGTAGTCCCCTCACCTTTAAAACATATTTTCCCCTATAGGTATAGTTACTTTACAGGTTTTGCTATAAGAAGGGTCTTTCTGCCCTGATTAAGACAGAGGAAGTCAACACACATATATATATATATATAGACAGTTAAGTTAAAAAGCTATTTATAAAGTTATTATATATCTATTTCCCCTCTAGTGACTATTTAAGATATAATAAGCGTAAACCTAGAACCAGCTAGACTAACAGCTAAGGCTAGAAACTATTTAAGTCTTTTATTTCTACTTTAATTAGATTTATCTTAATAAAATCTTAATAATAGAAGGCTTAGTGTAAGCCTATATTAGTTACTCCTTATAAGACGATATAAAGTATATTAAGGCTGTAGTAGTAGTATAGTTATATAATTATAAACTAACCTACCTACTATTTTTACTTTACACCCTACCTTAGTTTTAATAGTGCCTTATAGTAGAATTAAACTGCTAATCTTCTTCTTACTAATAGTTATTAGTTTACTTTTACTTTTATTTTTTTTTCTCTATAATATAAGAATTACTAGTATAAAACTAGTAATACTAAAGAAATAATAATAATAATAATAATAATAAGTCTAGCCTAATTAGACTATTTTTATAAGGTAGAAAGTAATTTAACCCTAAATAAGAAAATAAAAACTAAAATTAGAAATAACTAGATAAAAAAAGACTAAATATAACTAGATAAAATAAGTCTAACTTATACTTATTACTATTATATAAAGAAATATATAACTAGACTAACTAGATTAATAAAAAGAATATAATATAGATAAAAAAAAAAGTAACTATTTAAAATAAAACTAACTAAAGTGTTAGTAAAAATAAATACCCTTATAACTAGAAAGCCTAAGCCCTTTAAGCTTATATTTAGCTTCTCTTATAAGTATATCTTACTATTAAATAACTTAAGGACTATAAGAGGACTATATACTGCCTTTAACTTTAGCCTAATTAGGCTAAGTCTTACTTTATATAGTAAAAAAAAATTAAAACCTATAATAAGATATAAATTACTATAATTATATATTAGTATTAAATTAGCTTTTACTTTACTAACTTAATAGTTTAAGATATAATTAAAATAGTATTTATAAAAGGTATCTTATTTTTAATATAAATATTTACCTATAGCCTAATTAGACTAAAATAATAGCTAACGTACCTGTATAGTAAGCAGACAATCATAGTGAGCGGACCACTTCCTTATCGCACCTTAAAGGCCACTTTTTTACCTATTTATTAAAAATCGAAACCTCTACTAAAATTAGTATACTCTTTTTTATTAAGTTATAATAAGAGTTAAATTATAAGAAAAAATACTTTAGAAATTCTTTTAATCTTAGAATACCTTAAATCCTTATCTACTTCTTCTAATAAGGGTTAAAGTAAAGATAGCCTTATATAGCAGACAGTATTTTCTAAAATATTATTTCCTATAGTTTAACTCTTATTAAACCTTACTAAAGGAAACTAGACCTTTTTTAGGCTTAATTTCGATTTTTAATAAATAGGTAAAAAAGTGGCCTTTAAGGTGCGATAAGGAAGTGGTCCGCTTACTATAATTGTCTGCTTACTATGCAGGTACGTTATTTTAACTAGTAAAAGACTAAAACCTAATATTTATTTCTAATACCTTATATAATAAATACTACTATAGTTAAGACAGTTAGAATAAGCTTAAAATACTAAGTAATATTACTCCTTTTAGACTTACTCCTTTAGATAAATAACTGCCTAATTAGGCCAGCTAGTATATTAAACCTTTATTTAATACCTTCTAAAAGCCTAGTGTAACTATAGACTTTAATAATAATAACTTATATATACTGCTATATTCTATTTACCTTTAAGCTAGTTAGCACCCTCCTAAAGAGAGACCTATTATTAAAGATCTTTAGGCCTAACAGTATATAATACTTTAAGTCCTCTAAATCCTTTTAAGACTAAAGTAAAAAGCTTTATATATAGAGGAACTAATTATCTAGTCAGCCTTACCAGCCAGGCTATAAAGTTAAGGTCTATAGTAGTATAAAAATATTATCTTCTAAATCTAGAAATACTTTTACTTTTAATAGATATAATATTATAGACTTTTTAAACCAGTATAGCTCCCTTATAGACCTTATAAAATACTCTAATTAATATAAAGTAAAGTCTTTACTTTAGTATTTACTTATTAAGTATTAAGCTATATTTAAAATTAAAGTAAAGACTTATATTTAGTCTAAATTAAAAAGATACTTACTTAAGATCTATAGACTACTTAATAAGAAAGTTATATTTTAGCCTAATAAAAAGCTATATAACCTATTTAAAGGTAGTCTAATTAAAAAAGATTTACTAAAAAAAACTATCTTACTGTTTTAAAAAGTTAAAAGTATTATTATAAAGACTAAAGTAAAAAGAAAGCTAGTTATAAGTAACTATAAGGTAATAAAGCTTATTACTAAACAGTAGAATAAAGCTACTATTTTAGCTATAGCCTTTTAGATATAGACTACCTCTACCTAGTTATTTAAAAAAGGTAATTTTAATACCTTTAAGAGAACTATATTATCTTAAGTAAGCTAGAAGTTATAATATAAAAATAGCTATATAAATTTCTCTTTAGGTAAATAAAGTTTAGTTAAAATAACTATAAAACCTAAAGCTTTATTTATAATAGTAAAGTTAGTATAATAAACTAGTTAGGTTAGATCTCTTATAGCTAAGGTTAAAGATATTTACTTACTATTAGTAATTAGTATTAAGGATCTAGTAGTATCTATATAAAACCTAACTCTTTTAGTATCCTTAAAGATAAAATAATAACTAGATATATCTTTATAGATATATATAGTTAATACTTTTAGGCTACCTTATAATAACTACTAGTATTTATAGTTATTTTATTAAAAGAATATAACTCTCTAAGTAAGATCTAGATTCTAAAGAGGCTATCTTAATTAGTACTAGTATAATAGTTATAATAATAAGTATTACTAAAAGTACCTCTAGTTACTTAAAGATAAAAAGGCTAGTCTAATTATATTAAATTACTTAGTCTATAAGTATAGTATCTTATAGAAACCTTTAGTATTAATTATAAAAGTCCTTAACTTTATTATTACTAACTTATAGTGTTACTAGTAACTAGATAGACCTTAGATTCTAGCCTATATTACTAATAACTCTTAATACCTTACTTTAGTAGTAGCTATTAAGGCTATCTTTAAAAATAAAATTAGGTATTTATATACTAATATACTTAAGTCTTATTAGCTAAAGCTTTTATAAAATATTAAAACTAACTTAATCTTAATTTATATAATACTGTTATTTTATATTAAGGTATTTTAGGTTTCTTAAGTTAATACTATTACTTAATCCTTTAGACTAAAAGAAATTTTTTACTAGCCTAATTAGATAAAATAGTATACAGTTAGGTAAGGTTTTATATTTAAACTATTATTATAGTAAAGTAGTATTTTAAGTATAAAGTTAGATTTAATAGATACCTACCTAAAGATAGTTAATATCTAAAACCTACTATATATAATACTACCTCTAATAGTTAACTAAACCTATAGAAAAGTTAAAAAAGTACCTAATTAGGGTAATATTAATAACTATATTATAAGTATATAAGCTGTATTTTAGAAAATTAGTAGTATTATCTTTATCTTTTTTAGTACTATTATAAAGATCTAGCTATAATTTAAATAAGATATAATAGCTTTAGTATAAAACCTTTTAAAATCTAAAAGATATAGTAATACCTATATTAAGGCTACTAATAACCTAATTGGAGATCTTTATATAGAAGATAAAAAGAAAAAATATAAAATTATTAATTACTATAATAAGAAAATTCCTAACCTTATTACTAAAACCATTAGGGTTAATCTAATCTAGATAACTAATATTAAAAAGCTTATAATAATAGTCTCTATTTTTATTATTTTATACTTTAAAGTTAGAGTTTAGGTTAGTAGAAACTGCTTTAATTAAAATAAGCTAATTATAAAGATTGTTAATAATAAAGTAAATATAAATATTATCTTATATTCTTATACTAAAAGGAATAGTCTATAGCTAATATATACTAAGCTAGGTATATATACTTTTAACCTTACTATAAAATAAACTATTTTTAATAGGGTATATAATATACCTATTTAGATAAATAGCTATTACTTTATAATAACTATATTTATAAGAAATAATAAAAATATACTAGACTAACTTTTACTTAACAGCCCTTTTTCTATTAGTACTAATATTAACTATAGGTATAGTAAAGATATTATTATAGCTATTATAACTATAGAGAAGACTTATTTATATATCCCTATAGTATTTATAGACCTTAAAGGTCTAAGAGATATTAAGTCTTATATACTAAAATAAGATTTATATATCTAGAAAGTCCTTTTTACCCTACTAATATTAGGAGAAGTAGACTAAAAAACTAAAGCCTAATACTATAGCTAGGGTAGCTATTAAAAAGATAAAAATCTCTAGATATAATATTAAACCTAATAATAAAAAAGTTATCTTACTAAATAAAAAAATCTAATATTATAGTTAAAATAGTCCTTATAGACCTTTTGAATTTTATTACTAAAGATATTTATAATTTTACTCTTTAGATTAGTAAATATAATAATAAAGGCTATCCTTTATATCTAATATTTTACCCTAATTAAGATTAAACTATTAAGAGCTATATTAATAAAACTAGGGTTTATACTATAAAAAAGAAAAAAAAAGGGAAAGTATAAAAGACTGCTAAAGTCTTTAATAAGGATAATACCTTTTAAAATAAGTAAACTATAGATTAATAGAAGTCTTAGTCTAATTAGACTAAAATAAAAACAGCTAGGACCTTTATAATATATAAAAAAAAGATAAAAAAATACACCTAGTTAATAGGCTAGTAGATAATACTTTCACCTCTAAAGGAGACCCCCTATAAAAAGTTAAGAACCTTACTAAAGCTAAAATAAAGATATAACTAGATAAAAGACCTTTTAAACGTCTAATTATACTTAAGTTTTTAGATATTAAGCTATATTTAAGACTTATATAAGACCGCTTAAATAGTATTATAAAGACAGTTACTTACCTCTAGCTAAAGGAAATAAAGCTTTTAGAAAACATCTTAGTAAACTAAAAAAAAAGCTTTAGCTTAGGATTTTCCTTATTATAGCTCTATTAACCTAAAGGTTACTTCCTTATAACTAATTAGGATAATACTATATAAAGCATAATAAGAAAAAGGTATTTAAGTCTCTAGAGGGTTAGATAAAAAAGTCTATAAGATCCTTAATAAGTATAAGAATATCGGTATTTTAAAAAAAAACTATAGTTTATACTATAACCTATAGTTCCTTTTTAAAAAAAATAACACTTTATACTTAATTAATTTATATATAAAGCTAAATAGGGTTATAACTTATAAGACCTATATTGCTTTTAGTACTAACTAATTTATAAAAGACTTTAGTATATATAGACTATTATTTTTACTAGACTTTTCTTCTAGATATAACTAAGTCTTTTTTACTAAAGAAAGCTAAAGCTTAATAACCTTTATATTACCTATTAGTCTACTTTAGAAATAAATACTACTATAAGGAGTTATAAATTTAGTTACCTAGTTAATAGGGATTATCTTATTTATTCTTTATAACCTTATACCCTATTACTATAAAGCCTTCTTTAACGATATTATTATTAAAAGACTAATAACTATATATAAAGATAAAGACCTACCTAATTAGGCTAAAATACGTTAATATATTTATAAACACTTATAGAATATTAACCTAGTCCTTTTAAACCTAAAGCTAGTAGACTATACTATTACTATTAAGAAATTATAAGAGGCCTAACAGTTAGCTATTATTATTAGATACCTATATAGCTTTAGGGGATATAGACCTAATTAAGCTAAGATTATTAAGCTCCTTAAGTAGAAAGACTATAGAAATATTATAAAAGTCTGCTTATTTATTAGCTTAATTAGATTTTATAAGCTATAGGTTAATAAATATATATAAGTAATCTTACTTTTTTAAAAGCTTATAAAAAAGAATATAGTATTTATATAAAAGCCTAATTAGGCTAAAGTAATAAAGATATTAAAGGATTACCTTACTTTAATACTACTTATTATTACTTTTAATTATAGCCCTACTATAAGCTAGATTATTATTAGTATAGACGTTAGCCTTTAAAGGTAAAAAGTAGTATTATTATAAATAACTAATAAATAGTAAGTAGTTACTAGATATAAAAGTAATATCTAGAGAGAGGTAAAACTAAAGTATAACTTTAGTAAGCTAAAACTAAAAGTAGTGCTAATAATGTTAAAGAAACTATATAACTATATCTATAGGGTTAAGTTTCTATTAGAAACAGACGCCTAAGTCTTAGTTATATAGCTTAAGGGCAGCTTTAATAACCCCTCTAGAGCTTTAATAATATAATAAATAGCCTAGATATAACTATTTAACTTTAAGGTTAAATATCTTTTTAATTAACTAAATATTATTACTAATAGTTTATTAAGAAAACTAGTAAGACTAAGTAATATTACTAACTATAAATACCTTAATTAGGTTAAGAAATTTATTAATAGTTACTTTTTTCTTACTAAGGCCTATAGTACTACTATAAGACTAATACTAAATATTTTAAAGACTTTATACCTTTAGTTAGTACTAGTATTATAGCTTAGGTCTAATTAGACTTAGTCTAATATAACTAGATAAATTATCTTTTATCTTAAGACTTTTCTATAGCCTAATAGAGTTTTATTATAAAAATATAGGAAATTTAAAATTAAAATATAGTAATATATTATAAAAGATAGATATTTTTACTTTAGGCTAACTAAATAATACTTTAACTTATAATAACTAATAGATAATATAAAGGTCTAAGCCTACCTAATTAAGAATATATATAAAATCTAGATATAATAGATATAATATAATATACTACCGGCTTTCTATATCTTACTTTTAGAAAGATATATACTACTAAATCTAGTATGCTTTTATTAGCTATCTTAGCTATTAAAAGGTAAGGTTAAACTAGATAAATAACTAGTATATTAGGACCTTACTAGAGGACTTACCCTTTATAAAGATCTCTATAGATATCTAATAGATATCCTCTATAGTAGCCCTAATAAAAGTAAAATATAATATAACTAGATAGCTAAAAGCTAGAAAACTTACTATAGTTATATTTAATTAGGTTACTAGATTTATTTAAAAAGACGTTTTCTATAGATATAAAGTCTATAGAACTATAATAGTTAATAAAGGTCTTTAGAATAAAAAGACTATTAAAGTGCTTAATAATAAGTATAAAATATAGTAATAGGTAATTTTAGCCTATAACTCTAGAGCTAATAGAGTTAATAAATAAGACTATAAGCCTATTATCTATATAATATCGACCTAGTTAGAAAGAAAAAAGAAACTAATAGACAGTATTATTTATACTGTCTTATTTACTAACTAAACTATAGTAAGGATACCTATAGAATATATACTAATTTATCTTTAATATAGCTATAAAGCTATTATACTAATTAAAAGATTAATATTAAACTAGAAAGTATTAAACTAAAGATATATTTATAACCCTAATTAGAAGCTTACAGCTAAAGTAGAAGTATTTAAATAGCTAGATAAAAATAGAAAAGCTACTATAGAAAAAGTTACTACTACTAAGCAGAAGACTACTAACTATTATAATAAGACGTATTATTAGATAATACATAACTATAAGCTTTAGCTAGAAGACTTTATTTTTATCTTTAATAAAAAAAGGGCTGTTAATAAGTCTAAAGATAAAAAGCTTTAGTATAAATAGTAAGGACCTTTATATATTAACTTAGTATATAAATATTTAGAATTCTATTACCTTAAGACCCTTAGCGGTAACCTAATTAGGACAGCTATATATTTAAAAAAGCGTTTAAAGAAGTATTTTAAATTATCTTTTAGACTTTAGAAATTATAAGACCCTATTTAGATAGTTAAGACACTTAAGGATAAACTTAAGTAAGTGTTTTTAAAATAAAATTATCCTATTAAAACCTAGGAGATTAATAAGCTATATAACCCTAACTAGACTAAAAATATTTATATTATAAGGTTAAAAACTTAGAAATAGGAATTATAAAATAAAAATAAAAAGTTATAACCTAAACTTAAAGCCTAGAGGTCTAAAAGGGCTAGCCTAGTAGTTAATATTTCTACTATAGATTTAAAAAAAAGTATAATATATTAATATAAGTTAACTAGCCTAATTAGGCTTTTAGTGTTTTATTTTAATTTACACTAGTTTATTTAGTATAGTTATAGTTTTTAAAGAAGTATAAGAAGTTCTCTATATACTACTATTTAAAGTTTTTTATAAAAAAGATACTATACTTAGTAATACAAAAGACCTATATTATTTAGTCTGCTTTAAACTAATTAGGATAAATTATACCTTATTTTTCCTTTTTACTATCTTTTTACTTCCTATTAGTACTATAATACGTCTAGTTAACTATAGAGTGTATACCTTAAGACTTAAGTAGAAGTATTTTACGCTAGTTCTTAATAAGCTATATAAGCTTATAGTAATAGAATTAGGTAGTATTAATACTAATAATATTAAAAGGTATACTAGATATAATACTATAGCTACTTTCTTTTTATTATTTAGTAGTAAGGTTAACTATATTATATTTATACTTCTTATAAAAGTTATTATTATAATAAAAGTAAATAGTCTAGGTCTTATAGTATAAAAAGTTTAAGTAAGTACTATTATATATATTAAGTAAAAAATATATATTTCTAGAAAAAAATAAAACAGGTAGTCTAATTAGACCTAACCTATATTACTATCTAGTTTTACTTATAGTATTTATAAAGTATAGCGTTTTAACCTTTAAGACTATAGACAGCTAAGGTACCTATAGCTTAAAGATAACTAGCTAGCTTTTAGGTTAAGTAACTAAAGAGACCTTTATATCTAGAATAAATAAAGACCTAGCGCTTAAAAAGACTATCTTTAGAATAACCCTTAATAATATTAAGGATATTACTATAAGTAATAGTCTACTAGAAGTTATAGGTAACTTTCTTATAGCTTTAAGGTTTCCTAATAGTATTAACAAACTAGACCTTATAATAGTTATTACTAAAGGGTTTCTTAAGATCTTTATATATTAAGGAAGTTATAGCCTTTTTAATTCGTTTAAGTATAGTTAGTAAAAGTTAAAAATAACTTATAAAAAAAACTATAAGGTTTACTACCTTATAGTCCTTAATATAAGACTTATTTTTAAAAAAGAACTATAGCTTTTATAAGATCTTAAGACAGTAAGCAGTAGATATATTAAAGTCTAATTAAAGTAGAAATATAATTTATTTATAGAAAAAATCTTTTTTTAAAAAGGAAGGGACTAATACTTTTAGTATATCTAGCTAGTAATAATAATAAAAAAGAAAAAAAGAAAAAATATCTAATAGTAAAAAGACTATTAATATAATAGTTAGTTAGCTAAGGGAGATAATTTACTAACTAGATCCCTTCTGCCTAGCTAGAAAGAAATAATTTACTAAAAGGAAAAAGAAATAAAGAAAGGTTATTTACTTTTTACCTTATAACCCCTATTTATAAAATAAAAGGTTATAGAGATAAACAAAAAGTAAATTATAACCTCTTATATATCTAATAAATAACTAGTACTATAGCTACCTATTAAAAATAGATAAAATAAATAAACGACTATTAATATAAAAGAAAGGGAAATATCTAGCTAGAAACTTCCCCTTCTTATTATTATAATAACTAACTAGTTACCTAGCTAAGTAACTAACCTATTTTCTAGACTTCTAACACTATAACCTATTTTCTAAATTCCTTTCTATCTTAATTAGACCTCCTTCTAACTAATATAATATATTTATTATAGCTTCCTTCTAAGCTGTTAACAAGACTATAGTCACCTAGGTCGACCCTTTCTTAATTTACACCCCTAATATCTAGGTTAAAGCTTAAGTTAATAAGCTAAAGAAGAAATATAAAGATATAGTAGTTAAGTTTAAATTAATAAACCTACATATATAGCTTTTAAAAACCTAATAGAGTCTAGATAGGCTTTTAGTACTAACGCTAAACTATTTAAAAGACTACTTAACCTAACTATTAGACCTATAACCCTAATAAAACCTATAAACTATCTAAGACTATTTAACTAAAGTAAAGTTACTATACTACTGTGACTTCTGCCTAATAGTACTATTATAAATAAAATCCTATATATATATACTAAGCTAAAAAGTTTACATTTAACAGCTCTTAAGGATAATAAAATAAGTAGGATATAGATAAATACTTTAAAAGTATTTATAACGCCTATAGAACCCTATTTAGGTATAAATAGTTAGTAATAAATAAAGAAAAAGCCTTAGTCTAGTTTATAGTTTAAGATTATAAGGTTAGATACTTAGTCTCTTTATCTTCTACCTAGATATATAATAACAGCTAAGTCTTAGTCTTTAAAGGAATTACCTGTAATATCTATACTATAGACTATATAGTATTTATTATATATTACTATAACTACTTTTATAGCCTTTTCAATCACTAAGTGGCTAGTAAGATGTTTTAATATAATAATATATAAAAAGATAATAAAACTAAGGTAGGGCGTAGAGTAGAAATAATAGGTAGGTTAGTTTATAATAATACCACTATATTACTATTACAGCCTTAGTGCACTCTAGGTCGTCTTAAAAGAAGTGACTAACACAGGCTTACACTAAGCCTTCTGCTATTAAGATTCTATTAGGATAGATCTAATTAGGGTAAAAAAAAAAAAGAGTTAAATAGTTTCTAGCCTTAGCCGTTAGTCTGGCTGGTTCTAGGTTTACACTTATTATATCTTAAATAGTCACTAGAGGGGAAATAGGTATATAATAACTTAATAAATAACTTCTTAACTTAACTATCTATATATATATATATATATATATATATAACTGTGTTACAGGAGGTCCTGTACAGCCTCTGTGGCTAGGGCAACAGTGGCTGGTGGCCGCAGTGCTCACACTAACGCTATTACTAAGCGGTCTTCTTTATATTTATCTAGAGACCGGCTACTACAGTTACTTTTAGCCTAAGTTAAGTACTTCTTACTATAAAGGGTTAACCTTACGCCCCTTACCTATAATAGTTATAAGCCTAGCTCTATATAAGACCCCTTCTTAAGTAGAGGAGCGTAGAAGTGTCTTTACTATTTACCTTTAACTAAAGCGACTACCTACTAATAATATCTATAGTCGCCTAACCTAGTGTGCCTAACAATAGGTAGCGCCTTAATATATAAGCAGACTAGCCTGTATAGTATATCGCCTTTTAAGTATATATAAAGACTGCCTATATCTAAAAGCTTATTAATCTAGACGGTAAGGACGTCTCTAAGGACGATATATACCTACTTAAAGGACTAGATTCCTCTAAACTTATTACTAAATATATAGTTAAGCTTAAGGCTGTTTACTATAAGTAACTTATAAAGTGGTAAAAAGAGAACCTAACTGTAGATAATAATTATAAGACTTTATCTACTAAAAGGTAACTTTAAGCAGAACAAACTAAAAGATCTAAGCCTAAAAAGCCTAATCTTATAAAGTTTAATAATATTAAAGATAACTATAAACGACTAGTTAGAGATTATACTAGTTAAAGCTAGACTAAAATAATAGTCCTAGCTAGTTATTAATTTATAAAAGCGTTTATTTTTTATATAGTTAACCTATAAAAGCTTTTAAATATATAAATAAAGCAGCTTTATAAAAATAATATAACTATTTAGATACTTATATATATTCTATAGTAGAACCTAGCACTTTTAGCCTCTATAATAACTTTAGTAGTCTATAAAAAGTATAATAATATCTTTTTAAAAGCGTCTTAAGGTAATATAGCTCTAATAACCTAGTATACAGACTAGTATTAGGCTTACAGCCGTACTTATATATATAATATACCTAAGGTCTAAAAAGTCTTAGTAGTAAAAAGCTTCCTAAGAGCTATTAGAACTAGGCTTACTTTAATATAGGCTGCTTAAAACCTAAATAAGCTAATTAGAGATAAAAGTCTTAACTGTCTAATCCTATCTCTAGATAAATATAAAAGGATATTTAAAGTGCTTTATTAGAAGGATACACTCTTTAGAGGTAACAGTAAAGGTCCTAGCCTCTTTATAACCCTTAATAGCCACTTAGATAAACTAGAAAATAGAAATATAACTAAAAAAGAGTGTCTATATAGGGTAAAATACTATTAGTATCTATATAAGTGTAGTAAGGTCTAGAAAACGCTTATAGAGGTATTAATTTATATTAAGAAGCTTACTAATAAGGAAGCTATATATATTAAGGATTAAGTTATATCTTTAGCTTTTAACTACCTCTAGAGAAAGTATTAAGAACTTAGCTAGTTTATAAGTAATACTAACTGTAGCCGCTTAAATAGGTAAGGCTATAGAGGATATAGATAATAAAGCTCTTTATAAATATAAGACTTTACTATAGAGTATTCTAGTTAGGTTATTATAATAACTATCTATAGTTAAGTAAAAAAGGATATAAGCTCTTTTAGATTCCCTACTATATTCTTTACACCCTTTAGATAACCCTATATATTATTAAACAGTATAGTATATAACAGCTATAGCGGTTACTACCCTATAAATAATAAGGAACTCTTTATTAAAAGATCTTATAAGCCTTACACTAAAGAAGAATTTATTAAAGCCAGCACTACTTATATTTATATCTTAAGTATAAGTATAAAAGTTATTAAGAATACCTTTTATAAAAAAAAAATATAATACTAAAGATCTTAAGCTAAAAAACGTTATTATTATTAAAGGCTTTTATATTAATATTATATTTAAGGCTTACCTTATAGAAAGCGGCGTCTAGTATTACAGACTAAATACTACTTTATACTATAGCAGGCTTTTAAACAGTATAGTAATTACCTAACTAGTTAGAAAAAAGAATCTTACCTTCCTTAAATATAAGCCTATTTCCTCTTACTTTTCTATCTACCTACTAATATAAGTAAGCTCTATAGGCCTTATAATAATAACTTAGTTTAATACGTTACTATACTAAAAGCCTAATTATTAGAAGGCTTTAGTAATAAGGAATAATAATACCGACCTCTGGCACCTCTAAGCAGGCCACCTTAGCCCTAAAGCCTTTTAGCACTTAGTCTATAGCGCTTAAGGGGTAAAAATTAAAGGCCTTATAAGGGTCTAATATAAGCATTATACTGTAATATATATACAGAAGGTTATTTTTAAGACGCCTTTAGAAGACTAAGTAATAAGACTATACTATTAGATTTTCTAAGACCTATTTAACTTTCTAGCCTTATTTAGAGGCTATTTCTAGCTGCTTATTATTAAAGATAAATACTCTATAAGACTTTTTAGTTTTCCCTTTAGAAATAAGATAATAAACAGGGTCTTTAAGGTTATTTATACTTTTAAAATCTAAATGTAATATTAATACAGCCTAGTAATCTATAAGATATAAATAGATAATAAAAAAGCAGTTATTAGTATTAAGGGTAAAATAGCTTTTAAGCAGTAGGTAATAGACACTAGTATTAACCTTAAGCTTCTGCTAGTATATATAAAAAAGCCTATAGGAGAAGTAAAGTATATAGGACTTAAGATTATACTATATAATATAAAAATAAGAACTATAATAGGTCTACTAAAAAGACTATAAGATAAATATACTCTTACCGGTATATTTATATATAATATTAGCCTACACCAGAATATAGTATAGAAATTGCCTAGCTAGGTTAAAGAAAAATAGTTTTAATAATATTTTAGATAGTAGGTACCTAAGTATATCTATAGGATAACTTAAGACCTATATCTATACTAAAGAGGTATTTATACCTATAGCTATAAAGCTTACCTACTTTTAAAAGATAAAAAGAGAGAGGTAAAATACTAACACTTTAAAGTGTTTCTATATAGGTATATTAGATACCTTATTAGGTATATAGCTAATACCTATAACCTATATAGGATCTAGATCCTTACACTTAACTAAATTATAATTATATATAATATTACCTTTAATAAATTAAAATTCTACTTAAAAGAAGATAAAGCAGAGGCCTTACCTATCGCTATAGCTAGCTTTATTATAAAGGATATTTAGAAACCTATAAGTATAATAAGTATAGTTTTAAAGCTACTTAAAGCTCTTAACGTTAAGGAGAATAACCTTCTTAAGTATACTAAACAGCTTAAATAACCGGTTAAAACCTAGTCTTTAGTCTCTATATTAAAAGACGTTTTAATACCTAAGACAGCTTATAAAAGTATAGGACTAGTAACCCCTAAGCTAACTCCTGACTTTAAAAGTATACTAAAGGCTATAAAAAGGGATACTGTTAGGGCAGAGACTAAGAGTATAGAGACTGCTATAGTTATAGAGACTGTTAACCTAGAGACTATATCTAACAGTAAGACCGGTATTAAGCACTTAGACCTAAGTTTAAATAGGCTAAGCAGACTAGAGGCAATATTAGAGACCCTAGCGCTGCTAGACTAACTGTAGAGAGGGAAAGTAAGAGACTATAGCCTGCCTATAAGGTAAAGTTAGCGCCAGCTAAAGCCTAGACAGCTTTTTACTATTTTATATAGCTTTACTAGACGTACTAAAGATAATAAAAGTAATCTTAAACGGTATTTTAGTATAGACTTTATTTAGACCTACCTCTCTAATTAAGAGGCAGACTAAAAAGATAATCTTATATACTATATACTCTATAAAGTGTTATATATAGCAGTGTAATATAACTAAGTTAGCTATAAAGTGACTACTAAAGCAGTAGTAATAATAGCTAATAACCTTTTAAAAGCCTTAAACACCTAGAAAAAACTTTTTAACCTTCTAACTATACTATATAACCTATTTATAAAAGCAGCCTAGTAGGAAATAAAGAAGCTAATAAAAAAAGGTACCTAAAAGGTTATTAATAGACTTCTAGTGTATATAAAGCTGCTTCCTTTAAAATAGGTATTTATATATAAACTAGACTAGTATAATAGGCTAGACTACTATAAAGTAAGGATTTATATCTATAGAGACCTTTGAGCAGCTATAATATATAATACTTATATAGCTATACTTATAGTAAAGACGTTTTAGCTAGCTATTACCTTAACAGTATAATTTAACCTAGAGATATTCTAATATAACGTTATAAACGCGTTTCTAAACGCTTATATTAATCTATATAATAAGCTAGTTACTTATAAGCTTCTAGACAGATTTAAAATTAAAGGGAAATATATTTAACTATATAAAGCGCTTTACAGACTATAAGACACACCTTACCTTTAGTATAAAGAGCTTTTTAGTATATTAAGATGCCTTAGACTTACTCTAGCTATAGAAGAACCCTATCTATATTAGGATTTAAAACACTAAATTATTATTATCTTCTATATAAATAATATTTTTATTATATTTTATAGAGATAATACAGCCTATATAGCTACTATAGTTAATAGTATTAAGGCAGCTTATAAATTAAAAGACTAAAGACTAGTAAAATACTACTTAGGCGTCTATATATTATAAGACTAAGCAGAAAGAAAGATCTTTTTTACCTATAATAGCTATATTAAAATAATAGTAAAAAAGTTTAACCTTATAGATAATATTTATCTAGTTATACTACTGCTTATAACTATACTAATAGTATATAAAGGTAAGGCTATAGCTATAGATATTAAAACCTTTTAGAAGAAAGTTAGTTTTATCTTTTATATAAGTATTTTTATATAGCTAGATATAGTGTTTACAGTTATACTACTCTTAAGGTCCCTTATAAATCCTAATCCTAAACACCTTTAGTTAATTAATTAGATAATTTAATACCTTTATAGAACCTACCACTTTACACTAAGCTTTAGAAGCTTAAGGGGTAAGGGGATACTGTAACTACTAGTAATAATTATAGTAAGTAACACTTCCTATATAGATAATAAAGAAATATATAGATCGTTATAAGGCTTTATTATAACACTTTTTAGAGGACTAATACAGTAGAAGGCCTTAAGACAGCTAATAGTAATAACCTCTATAACTAAAGCAGAGCTTCTCTCCCTATAGGAAATAGTAAAAGAAGTTATAGCGCTATAAAAACTCTTTTATAAGCTAGCCTTTAACCCTAAACAGCCTTATACTGTCTTTTATAATAATAAGCAGACGATTAGACTGGTTATAGTAACTAATAAAAGGATTATAACCTGCCTCTATTATATAGATATCTAGAATATATAGCTCTACTAGGAATACACTGCTAGCCGCCTAGAAATAGAGTATATAGCTATAAAAAACATACTAACAGACAGTCTAATAAAGAACCTTTTATAAGAGAAGTTTCTAGACTTTAAAGTGTATCTTAACTTAACTAATATATATAAAATAATTATAAAAAAGCTTTAAGATAGTAAAAGAAAACGACTTAATTTAGGGCTACAGCCTAGCCTATCTAGATATATATAAAACTAATTTCTATCCTAAAGGGCGACTATAACTCTAGCCTATAGGCTATTAAAAAGACTTTACCCTATAGGGTTTTTAAAAAAAAAAATAAAAACGCCTAAAGGCGGTATACAGTAAGAGTTAATTACTAGTAGTAATAAAGGACTATAATCTCCTACTTAATAAAGTTAAAGATTATATAGCCCTTTATAACTAGAGAGGTAAGGTATACTAAAGCGTTACTATTACCTTCTAGCTAAAAAAGACCTAGGCTTAGGTTTAAAAGAGGTTAAAGACCTTTAGGAATAACGCTCTAAAAGTCTTCTTCCTCTTTCTCCTTATTACCTCTCTTACTAGCCTTATAAAAAGCCTTATAGATATTACTATAAGTATAACTTAACTTCTAAAGATAATAGTTAATTAAGATTTAATATGCTAATATATTAAGATTAAACTTATAAAAGTAAAGGCCTTTTTACCTTAAGTAAGAAGGGCTAAAAGCTTTAAGATAATTCCTATAGCCGACTTAGGCGCCTCCTTATAGATATAGCTATTAGCAGCACACTTAAAGTACTTACCTTTAATATAGGCAGCCTCCTCTATAGCAGTAAAGTATATATAGTACGCTTTAGTGCCTTTACCTAAGATTATAAAGTAAAAGTAAGCAGTATATAAGAGGGGATTTAAAGCCTTAAGCTTTTTACCTACCTCCTTATCTACTGCTTTAGCCTTACCTTTACCTTTACCCTTAAGTATAAGTATAGATAAAGCTAAACCGGCCTTTTTAGGCTTAGCCAGGGTCTTAGCTGCTAGTAGGGGTATAGTCTATAGACTAACCTTTTTTTTTTTTTTTAGCTAAAATAAATAAGTTAGTAATATAAATTTAAAAATACTTAAAAGTTTATAACGACTTACTAAAGGCAGTAGTAATAGCAGCCTTAATAACAGCAGTAATCTTGGCCTTCTGTATAGCTTTTACCTTAGCAGCCACTTATATAGCTACCTTAGCTTAGGCTGCACGCTTAGCTTTAAGATTATATAAAGCTTTACCTAAAGCCAAAGAGGAAGGGTAAAGGTTGCCTCTATAAAAGGCTTCCCTATTACCTTCCTCTCTAGTAAGCTTATCTACCTCCTTAGAGGTGGCTTAGGCGGCACAGGCGGCGCAGTTAGCGGCACACATAGCGGCGGCACAGGCGGCAGCAGCCTTCTTTTTAAAAGGCAATATATATATATATATATATATATTTATATACTGTTTATAATAAGTTATTAGCTATAAAATTAATTATATATAGGTTAAACTTATTTAAAGACTTATAAAAACGATTTTTATAAAGGTTAATAAAAAGAAAGAAAAATTAAAATAAGTAGGCGGCCTAAAGGAATATTTTAACCTAGTATAGCAGCTTCTAGGTAACAGCCTAAGGCTTCTTCTCGATTTTTAAAAGGAGCTCCTTCCTTAAAATAACGCGCCTGTAAATAATAATAATAATAATAACTACTATAAATAACGCTATTATAAGTATAAAATTAATTACAGAGGGAATAAAACCACTATTATTAATTAAACTAGAATAGCTGCTAGTTATTTCTTTTATCTATAAATATAAACGCCTTTTATAAGGGCCTTTCCTTTATTAACTATCTACATAAGGCAATTATATATGGTCTAGTTGTAAATATCTTTATAACTAAGGGGGTGTGTTACAGGAGGTCCTGCACAGCCTCTATGGCTGGGGCAACAGTGGCTGGTGGCCGCAGTGCTTACACCAACGCTATTACTAAGCGGTCTTCTCTGTATTTATCTAGAGACCGGCTACCACGGTTACTCTTAGCCTAAGTTAAGCACTTCTCACTATAAAGGGTCAACCCTACGCTCCTTGCCTGCAATAAACTGTTAATAACGACTCCTTCTGTCCTAATTAGGGCAGAAAGACCCTTCTTATAGTAAAACCTGTAAAGTAATTAAACCTATAGGGGAAAATATATTTTAAAGGTAAGGGGACTACCCCGCCCCTTTCTAATAAAGAGGTAAAGTATTATTTTACTTATAATATAGATAGAGTTTTAAGATAGTATTATACAGCTAGAGCTTATAATAATACTATTAAGATTTTAAAGTAAAAAGTAACTATTATTAAGGGACTATTATAGTAAGATAGATTTACCTATAGCCTATATATATTAAAATTCTTTAGATATTATCTATAAGATAATATCTTTAATATTTACTAAAGCCTAACCTAGAGGGAGGTCTATAACCTAAGTAGAAAAAAGATAATTAACTTTATCTCTATCTAGTGGTAGAAATAGGTTACACTTAAATTTAGCCCTAATAGTAATTACTTCTAGAGCCTATACCTAAAGCCTAAAATAACTCTAGAAAGATATAGCTAGAAACTTATAAAAAAGTTTCTAATAAGACTAAATAACTCTAATTAAGATAAAAAGATTATTCTTTTAAAAAAGTTAATAATACTAATAATAGTAATAGGTAACCTTATCTTATAAACACTTAAAAAAAAAAGTATTACTAGTAGTTTTAAAGTTAAGATCTTTATTAGTAATAAGTGCCTTTATTACACTTAATATTATACTAGAGATAATACTTATACTAACTAGATAGTTAATTTAAAGATCTTTTATACCTAATTAGACTACCTTAATATAAAAGTAACCTCTTACTTCCCTAACTAACTAGCATTATTAAGTTAATTAACTGCCTTACCCTATAGACCTTACTACCTTAACTAATATAGCTTTATTAGCCTATATAAAGTCTAAAAGGCTATATATGTCTTTAGAACTCTTAATACTAAATATATAAGATATTAGAAAGGCTGTAAGAAAAAAAAAAGTATCTTATATAAAAAAGCTTACTAGAGAAAATTATATTAAGATAGTTAACAGCCTATATAAATTAGTGGCTGCTAGAATAAATACTAAAGACGTATCTCTATTACTAATAAAGGTATTAAGATAAGAAATATATAAAAGATATAGGTAAGAGATTATATAAGATAACACTAAGGCTAAAGAATAGGCTAAAAAGGTAAAAAAATAGAATTATAAGAAGAGACCTAGTATTACAGTTAGATATCTAACAGTAGGGTTTTATACTAATAGTATAGCTAAGGTTAATACTTAGTAACAGTAATATTACCTTATTAGTCTATTAATTACTTAGTAATTAGTTAGGTAGTTAATAAGCGTAAGGGGAAGCTTATATAGCTTCTTATTAATAAATCACTAAGTAGATACTAAAAGATATTTAAAGAATATATTATAAGTTAATTACTAAAAAGCTATAGAAGTCTATCCTTAAGTATGTCTAAGTCTATCTTATATATAAGTCTTAATCCTGTCGGTATACCTAAGACTAATATCTAAATATTAGTCCTTTACTATAGACTACCTTTAGCGTTATTAGTCTTTTACTATAGACTGCTTATTACTTATTAGTCCTTTTTATTATTATATAACTTATACTATAGTTTTTTCTAATATAAAAAGTTATTTTATTTTAACTTATTATTAGTCTTATATAAATATTATACTGCCTACTAGTTATCTAGTAAAGTAATATTACCTATAACTTATTAGGTTATAATATTAGGTTTCTTTTTCTAAAGGTCTTACCCTTAAGACCTATATAAATAGGTTACTTCTTTAAAGTTAGGGAGTTATTAATTCTACTTCCTTATTTTACTATAATACTAATATTATATTAGGTTATATAGAAAAATTAAAAAAGTTAAAATCTTAAAAGATAAAGGTAAAAAATTATAAGCGCTTGGCTTTTTTAGAATTTATTAAAGCTTGTTTGCTTTTAGCTAATATACTTAATACTTATTATTATTATATAAAGACTTCTTATTAATTTAGTAATAGTTTTTCTTATTATTAAATCTATATTAAAGTAAAAAAGCCTTATAATAGGGTTTTAATAGCTTTAATATATAAGTCTTTTTCTTATTATAACTTTTTTATAACTAATATATTTATAGTATAAAGGTTAAATATTTAATAAAAGAAGTTAGATTAAAAAAAGGAAAAAGCTAGTAAAAAGGTTCTAAAGCTTTATAAAGAGCTTACCTATTTATAATCCTTAATAGTAACTACTGCTAGTTACCTATCTTATATTTAGAAAACTTAGAAACTTATTTAGAAATAATAGGCTAAGATATTCTATTAGGGAATACAGAAGTTAAATAAATCTAATGCTTTAGAGTTAATATTAGAAGCTTATAAGAAAAGAATAATAAAAAAGCTACAGTTTATATAGGTTCCTAATAATATAGACTAGTCCTTATACAGGCTTAGGAATAAGTTTGCTAATATAGGTCCTCTAGTACCTAGTCCTTCTAGTACTTATAAAAGTCTTAAAACAGCTATTAAGGGTGTTAGGGGTTCTTAATAGTGTTCTAGTTAGAGACAGTCCTATAGGTTAATATTACTAAGGTAGCTATTTAACTTTTCTTAATATTTCTCTAAGGTTTCTATAGGTTCCTATATATTTTCTTTTTACCTATAGTTTTTCTATTTTACTAAGTACTATACCTTACTTTATTTAAATTTATAGTTAATAATCTGTTTAACTTTAAACTTTAGTTTATTTAATTTAATAATAATATAGTTATGAGTATTTAATTCTTACAGTACTAGGTCTAATAGTATAATATAAAAGACTAAGTATATTTTTATTATTTCTAATAAGTTAAGTTTATAGTTAACGTTAAACACTTTCTTAATAGTTTTAAAAGGTCTTAGTTTCTTATAGTTAAGTTTATTACTTAGTCTTTTTATTTTAATATTCTTATATAAAAAGTATATACTATCTTTCTCTTTAAAGGTTAGTCCCTTAACCCTTAAGGTATTAGCGTATTTCTTTATTTATATTCTAATAAATTCTAAGTCTAGGGCTGCCTTACTCTAGATTTTCTTATTTTATTAACGTTAGCTAGGGCTTTTAAGGCTTATAGTCTTTTATAAGGTTCTCTATAAGCAGTTAGTTTAAATCTATAGTTTAAATAGAATAATAAGTTTCTAGTGCTTTCTTCTATAGTACTATTATAAGTAAATTAGGCTATAAATAGTAGTAGTAGCTAATTATCTTAATTATAGTTAATATAGTATTATAGGTACTATTTAAAGATCTAGTTAATTCTTTTAGTTTATTTATTAGTTTATAGATAAAAAGCAGTTAATAGTTTATAGTCTATACTAAGTTATAAAATTAGTAATTTCTAAAACTTTAAGATAAACAGTTTATTTTTATTTAATATAATTTCCTTTAGTAATCTATAGTTACTAATAATATATTTTAAAAAGATATATATAATACCGTTTATAGTAATTAGTTTTATATATAGAATAAAATATATATACTTTATAAGTCTATTAATAATAACTAGTATACTATTATAGTAGGTATTTATTATTAGTTCTCTTAACTTTAGTAGTTTAATAATAAAGTCTAAAAAACTTAAGTGCTATACTTTTAGTAGTACTAGTAATAGTTAAATATACCTATATACCTTATAAGGGCTGTTTTTACTTTTCTTATTGAGATTATAGTCCTTAATTACTATAGCTACTTCCTTTTATAAAACTTACTTATTATAGTGTTATTAAATTTATATAAATATCTTTATAGCGCCTTAATATCTATATACCCTTATACTATATATCTTATAGATCTAGTTAGCTGTTATTTTACTAGTTATACTAGTGTTAACTTATCTACTAATTATAATAAGTTCTTAGGCTAGTATAATATTACTATTATTATTATATTTAAAGATAACTTTTATTTCTTCTAGTATTTAGACTTTATAGTCTGTTTTTCTACTAAAAGCATTAGCTTATCTATTTTTTATTCCCTTATAATAGATAATTCTAAAATTATATTCTAATAGGAATTCTAACTATTAGATTTATCTTTTATTAAAGACCTTAGAAGTAGTAAAGTATATAAGGTTCTTATAATCTAAATAGATAACGACTTAGTGTTTAGTTTCTAATAGATAAGGTCTTTATTTTTAAAAGGTATAGATAATAACTATTAGCTCTTTATTATAAATCTAATAGTTTAGTTTTAGTCTAGAAAGTGTTTTTAAATAGAAGGTATAAGAATATAGTCTGCTTTATTTATCTTACTGTCTTAATTATCTACCTGTAGTAAAGTTTAAGGCGTTAACTTTTACTTTAAACTGTTTATTTAGGTTAGATATTATAAAGACTAGTTCTAATATAGTAAGTTTTTTAATTTTTTTATATAATTACTAATACTTTTTTATCTATATAAACTTACTGTTTTTTTTAATAAGTTATTATATTAGTTATATAATATTACTAAACTTTCTAATAAATTTTTAATAGAAGTTAATAAATCTTAAGAAAGATTAAACTTTTTAAACGTTTATTAAGGTAGGCTAGTTACTAACTATATCTACTTTTTAATTTTATATTTAATTTTACTTAGTGTAATAATATATTTTAATAATCTACCTTTTATATATAAAATTTACTTTTCTTTAGTTTAACTAAAAGCTTTACTTTTTAAAGTTTATTAAGTACCTATTATATATATTCCTAATATTCCTTAAGGTCTTTAGAAAAAATTAAGATATCGTCTAGGTAATAAATAATAAAGATATCTAGCTTTTCTTATAAGACGTAATTTATTATTATCTAAAATATAGTAGGTATATTAGTAAGTCTAAATAGTATAATAAGTGTTTTAAATACGCCTTATTATATATAAAATACTGTCTTTTATTTATCTGCTTCCTTAATATATATAAGGTTATAGGCTTCTTAAAGGTTAACGTATATATATAGCAAGCGACGCATTATAGCAAGCGACGCACGTCTACCTACCCTTCTATTATTTTAATAAGTTAATTTAACTATATCGTATAAAATTAATTAAAAATATATATTACCTTATTCTTTATTACTATCCTAAACTACCTTATAGGTTTATATATTATATTTAGTCTTCCTATAATTACTATATCGTTATGTAAGTAGTTTACTACTCTCTATATAACCCCTCTTTTAGGATATTTCCTTACCTCTAGCTTTAATAACGTCTTTTTCTCTTTACAGCACCTCTACTTTAGCTATATTAAGTGACCCTTTAAGACGTAGTTAGGTCTTTTTAGCCCTCTAGCGCTTACTTAGTACCTTTATCCCTATATAAAGTTAACAGTTTTTAGCTTTAATAATAGTAAGTTAATATACTAACTTACTAATACCTTTTAACTGTAAGTTAATTACCTTATATATTAGTGTTAGTAAACTTCCTTAATAGCCTCTAATCTTTTTTTTTAATAAGGTAGAGCTTTATATACCTTTAATTACTATTATTAGTGTCCTTAGGTCTTATAAGCCTAAGCTAGTTAGATAAAAGTTTTCTAGTATTAGTGTCTTTAGCTTAAAATCTAGGTAAGAAATAATAACTTTAGGATTAAAAGGTATAAAACCAGCCTATTAAAAACCTACTTATATATTTATTTTACCTATTAAAGTAAAGAATACTACTTTAAAGATAGAAAAAAAGTCGTCCTTAGTAATATATATAATCTATATCTATATTATTTTCTTAATTTCCTTACTATATAAGTGCTTTAAAAGGCTAAAACAGCTAATATTAAGAGGCTAGAGCTTATATAATAAGTAAGGAGGTATATATAAAGTAATAATTACTTCTTCCTTACAGTAGTTATTAAATTTAGTTAATTTATAGCTATTATAGCTATTTAGGATTAAAAGGTAATAAGTACCCTTTATATAAGACTTTATATACTAATTAAAGTGCTTTAGCTAATCTAGGCTAATCCTATTTATAGTCTATCTATTTTCACTAAAGTAAATACACTATATAGCTAGAAATTTACTATTAAGATACTATAATAAAAAGTAATATCTACCCTTTATAATAACATATAAAGGTATTACCTAGCTATCTATATATATACCCTAAATAATAAAAACCTATTTATAATTACTAGGCTGCTTTATATAAGGCCTTCTATATTAGTTAGAAGTTATAATAACCTTTATATATAACAGTATTCCTATTAAGAACCTAGTCTTATTAAAATTATAGATATTATAATCCTATATCTTATACTTTATAATTATATTTTATATAAGTATAAACCAGCCTTATATAATTATAAGATCCTTAGCTAAAGCCCTCTAATAGTTAATCTAACGTTAAAATCGTATTTTTAATTAGGGTTATCGTTATATAAAGTTCTCTGCCTATTAGGGTCTAATATACGTTATGTTATATACGTTAAGGAGTTAATTAGCTATTTCTTATATATCGTCTTATTATAAAGGAAACCCTTAATTAATTAGGTTAATAACCTTTTTAAGAATTACCTCCTCTTTAGATATAGTTATCTTTATTAAATTTATATATGTTTTGCTTTATAATTATCGGCCGGTATGTCGATAACGGAGTGTAGCTTTAGGCAGCTAATAGATAAAGGGTGCTTTTTATATAAATAGTTTTTAGTCTCTTTAGATAGCTAAAAGTGTAAGGATAATTTAGGTTTCTTAAGGAGAGGATTCTATTATTATATATAGAGAAAAGGTAGTGTAAGGATAAAGATAGTAGAAATAAGGAGGACGTGTGTTGCTTGCTATAATGCGTTGCTTACTATATATATACGTTAAGTACTATAAATTAGTTAGCTTTATATAATAGGTTTTATAATTTATTAATTAATAGTAATAGGTAGCTATTTTTCTTAGTAATATTATTAAGTCTATAATAGTTTATATAGAGTTATAGTTTTTTAATTAACTTTAAATATAAATAAAATTAGGTATCCTATTAGTAATTTAGATAGTCTAATATAGCTTTTTGCTAGGTTTTTATCTAGCTATTTATTAAGTGTTTCTCTTTCTATTTATTAAGTGTATATGTTAGAACAACTGGCATTATTAATATCCTGCTGGGATATCCGGAACCGGAACAACTGGGACGCCGGTTACAGCCCCTATATATATCGCCCATCTGGCCAGACCCCCTCTTCTAGATTCCTTCTACTCTTCGGGCAATAGTAGATAATCAATCAGAGATCTATTACTCCAACCGGCCGGAAGGCTTTGCCGTTATTGGCACCCACCTGTTAAACCAACAGTATAAATTAGCTTAAACTTAGGTGTTTTTCCTTTAAGTATTTAAATCTTATAGTCCTATAGTCTATACTTAAGTAAGCCTATTTCTAGTTTTTTAGTAAACAGCTTTATATATTATCTATATTTAAAAGGTACTATATTAAGATAGTCCTCTTTTAAATCCTCTTTATTTTATATTATATTTCTAATTATTACTATAGACGTAAGTTACTAGTCTCTTACAGGCTTAATCTTTTTAATATATATAATATATATTCTTAATCGCTTAGGTTTACTTAAGGGCTATAGCGTATAGCGCTGCCTTATAGCTAAATCTGTCTATTATAGTTAGCCTGTTCTCTAATTTATTACTATATTATTTTTTTATAACTATAGGGTTTTAAAAATAATATCTACTTCTCTTATATCTATAATATTAAGGGTTATTTATTTATTATAGCTTTAAATTATAACTTAAAGTTATATAGTTTTCTTATTAATAATTCTGCTATTATATTTAACTATTTTCTTTTTAATAGTTTTAAGATTATAAGTTACTTTTTTATATTACTATATAATCTTTTATTAATTTACTACTTTAGGTAATATTAGGTTAACTTATACTCTACTATTAATTACTACTTATATAGGCTGCCTATTAATAAGGGCAGTAAGTATTTAATACTTATCGCTATAGTTACTTATTATTATAAAGTAAAAAGACTTTTTTTCTTTTATAGCCTTTTATACTTTTTCTATAGTTAGTAATTCTTATTTTTTATTTTATCTTAAGATAGTCTAGCTTTATTCTAAATTCTTTATACCCTTACTTTTCCTATATAATAGTGTTTATATTTATTATATATATATTATAACTAATATATAGTTTTTCTTTTTATATATAGTGTAAGATACTTTAGGCTTAATTTAAAGTAGATAGTCTATTACCTATATTCCTTAATCTTCTATATATATAGATCTTTATTAATATAGTACTAAACTATAGGTATTATATTAAATCTATAAGGGTAAAAGGCTTAAACGCTTTTCTTTTTTTTATACTTAGTGTATTTATTATAGATACAGTTAGCCTAAAATACCTTATAGTATAGGGGGTGTTCTAGGTCTAGGTATTTATAGTCTCTAAATATAGGTTGTTCTCTATATATTACTACTAGTTTGCTCTTAATATCTATATCTTTTATCTTATAAAATAAAAGTTCTTACTTATTAGTGTCTCTTATAATTTTATAGAAAAACTATTATTCCTACTTCTATATAGTAGTTTTATTATTATAGGCTTATATAGTAATAGGTTTATTTAACTTATATCTTAAAATACTTATAATTATAGATAAAGATAACTAAATACTATAGGTCTATTCCTATATATATTATTTTATATTCTTCTTAATTAGTACTACTTAAAGGGTTATCTAGTTTATCTCTATTAGTTATTTTATAGCTTTTTATTTTATTTTACTAGGTAAAATAAATTTATCTAGAGACAGTTTACTTTTTAGTTTTTATTTTAAATTATTTCTTTATATTTTAATAGTATCTTTTAGAGTCAGTTTATAAACTATAAGTTATATTAGTAAGAAGCTTATCTTTATAGGTTTATTAAAACGCTTTTTTCTTAATATTATAATAGTTTAGGTAATTCTACTGTTTATATAAGGCTATTTTATCTTTTTTTTTACTTAGATATCTTTAGTAAGTTTTAAAGCGTCTTTTAAGTCTATAGGTTCTCCTTATCTACTATAGTAGCCTTATAAGATTTAATAGAGTTAAAGGTCGGCTTATATTATATAGCTAAAGCTACCTTAATTTTACTTTTTACTTCTAATCTACTATTTAAATACCTTTACTTTATATTATAAGCTTTATAATATCTACCTTAGATTTTATAATACTTATTTATTATATTCTCTTAAGATATAGTTAATAGCTTAATTAATATATAGTTTTAGCTAGAGTAGTTTTTCTAACAGTCTTTTATAATATTTATTAGGTATAAGGTTCTTATAAGTATAGTTCTAGACTTTCTTTAGGGTTACTTCTTTTATACTTTATTTTTTACTAGTATTTATTAGTTACTTCCTTATAATAGTAATAGCCTTAATATAAAAAGTATTTACTAGGTTAGTAATAATCTTATTTAACTTTTTAAAATCTATAGGCTTAGTAGCTTAGATATTTAATATACTTTCTTTTAAGGTTTTATCTTAAAGTCTTTTATTAATAGTTATAATAGCCTTATAGGTTTCTTTTTTACTTAACTTATATAGTTATTACTATCTGTTAGCTACTAAAGCTGCCTTCTTTTTTAATTTAATTAGGTATTATCCTGCTTGCTTTTTATTATCCT
The DNA here is from genome assembly GCA_030867255.1 of Colletotrichum somersetense. Classification (NCBI taxonomy): domain Eukaryota; kingdom Fungi; phylum Ascomycota; class Sordariomycetes; order Glomerellales; family Glomerellaceae; genus Colletotrichum; species Colletotrichum somersetense. The sequence continues at coordinate 93,595 of MU843594.1, forward strand.
AGTAGATTATATAATTATTATTAAAATAGGTAGTCTAAAAGAGTTATAAGTAAAGTGTTTTTTTTATACTAAATTAGCTTACTTAGTATATTCTAAAAGCGACTTATATTAAAGTTATTTAGGTTACTTATAGTCGCTTATATAATATCCTATTTTCTTATAGTTATAATATTTAATAGTTTTAACGTTATATAGTAGCTGTTTGTCTTATTTCTTAACTATACTTATATCTATAGGTTTAGTATAGTATTTTTATAAAGTGTTAGGTTAGTTATTTTAAGATTTCTAGTAGTTATCTTGTCTTTTATTTTACTAGTTAGGTTATTTAGGCCTTTAAGTATATTTCTTTTCTATATTAGAGTTAGGATGTCTAGTTTCTCTTTTTTCCTTCCTTTATTTATATAGTTATATATTAATCCTAATAGTAAGGTTAATATATTAAAAGAATTCTTTAGGTTAGTCTATAATCTTAACTAGATTATTCTTTACTTTTTCCTTAAGCCTTTAGTAGAATATAAAGATAAAGGATTTATTTATAATATTAAGTCTAGTTATAAGTCTATAGAACTTAGTAGCGTAAGTAGAAGCTGCTTACTTCTACTTTAGATAAGCTAGTTCCTATTCTGCCTGTTATTTCTTATTAGTGTCTTAAAATAAGGAAAAAAAGGCTTTTTTAAAACCTTTATAATTATAAAAGATTTCTTAGGTTTTATTCTTTAGTATATTTTATATATTAGTTATATAGTTAGTAAGGTAAGGTTTAAACTATACTAATACTTTTCTTTTAAGAAATAATACAGTATAGATAACTTTTTTTAGTTTATTATAAAAGCTTATATTATAAAAACGTTAATAGGTATATACCAAGGTAAGAAGCCTTTTAAGTTAGCTAGAGGTCTTATTAAACCCTTAAGGGCTATTAAGCTTAAGTTTATTACGCTTTTTAATAAAAGTCTTAATAATATTAGTAGCACCTTAAAGGGTTCTAATTATCTTTTCTAACTTTTATATTTTAGTAGGGTTAGGTCTTATCCCAATAGCGTTTTCTAGCTGCTTTAACTTAGCAGTATTACTATTTACTATACTAATAAGTTATTAGTTATATTTAGTATTTCTTTTAATAACTTTTTAAATTACTAGGTACTAGTCTTCTGTAAGGATAGCTTTACTATCTTTATTTAAGCTAGTAGTTAGTATATTAGGTCTATTATTAATTTATATAGCGTCCTTTAGTTCTTATTTTAGGTTCCTTCTAGAGGTAGCTAGGGCCTTCTTTTTACCCTTAGGGCCAGAACCTTAGGAAGTAAGAGTTATCTTAAGGTAAATATCTTATTATACTATTAGGTAAGTATTAAGGTTAACTTACTTAAAAAAAGTAATTAAAGTGTTATAGTTAGATATCTAATAGTAGGGTTTTTTCCTAATAGTATAGCTAAGGTTAATACTTAGTAATAGTAATATTAGCTTATTAGTTTATTAATCACTTAGTAATTAGTTAGGTAGTTAATAGATATAAAAAAAAGCTTATATAACTTCTTATTAATAAATTACTAAATAGATATTAAAAAGTATTTAGAGAATATATTATAAGTTAATTATTAAAAACCTATAGAAGTCTATCCTTAAGTACGTCTAAGTTTATCTTATATATAAGTCCTAATCCTATTAGTATACCTAGAACTAATATCTAAATATTAGTCTTTTACTATAGACTACCTTTAGTATTATTAGTCTTTTACTATAGACTACTTATTACTTATTAGTCTTTTTTATTATTATATAACTTATACTATAGTTCCTCTTAACCTAAGGAGTCGTCTTTTCCTGACCTGTTATTAGTCCTATATAAATATTATGCCGCCTGCTGGTTATCTAGTAGGGTAATATTACCTATAACTTATTAGGTCGTAACACCTAGATAATACTTACTAAAGAATAAATAAATAAAAATAGATCTAATTAAGATAAAATAGATATACTTTTAAAGACTACTTTAGTTTCTAAATTTCTTTAATTTATTTTTAAAAGGGGGTATAAAAGAAAATATAGGGGATAATTAGAAAGAGGTAGGGTAATCCCCTTACCTTTAAAGTATATTTTCCTCTATAGGTATAGTTACTTTATAGGTTTTACTATAAGAAGGGTCTTTTTACTCTAAATAAAATAAAAAGAGTAAATATATATATATATATATATTACTAATTAAGTTAAAAAGTTATTTATTAAGTTATTATATATCTATTTCCCTTTTAGTAACTATTTAAGATATAATAAGTATAAACCTAGAACCAGCTAGACTTACAGTTAAGGCTAGAAATTATTTAACTCTTCTATTTCTACCCTAATTAGATCTATCTTAATAGAATCTTAATAGCAGAAGGCTTAGTGTAAGCCTATATTAGTCACTCCTTATAAGACGACCTAAAGTGTACTAAGACTATAGTAGTAGTATAGTTATATTATTATAAACTAACCTACCTATTATTTCTACTCTACGCCTTACCTTAGTTTTAATACTTAGTTATAAAAACTAATAAGATATATAAATATACTTTTATAAAACATTTTATTTTTAAGACTATAGCTTAAGGTCTTAAGACTTTAAAGTTATATTATATAGTTATAAAGTATAATATACCTAGTTATAAGAACTAAAAATGTATATAAATATACTTTTACTATATATTTCTATCTTTAGGACTATAGCTTAAGGTCTTAAGACTTTAAAGTTATATTATAGAATTATAAAGTATAATATACTTAGGTATAAAACCTAAATAGGTATATAATTATAAAGTATAATATACTTAATTATAAGAACTAATAAAATATATATTTATAAGATATAATATACTTAATTATAAGAACTAATAAGATATTATTACTATATAAAGGTTTCTTATTAATTTAGTAAGGGGTCTTCTTATTATTAAACCTTTATTAAGGTAAAAAAGCTTTATAATAGGGCCCTAGTAGCTTTAATATATAAGTCGTTTACTACTATTATCTTTTTTATTATTACTAATATATTTATAGTATAAAGGTTAAATACTTAATAAAAAAGTAAGATAAAAAAGGAAAAAAAGCTAGTAAAAAGCTTTTAAAGCTTTATAAAAAGCTTACTTATTTATAATCCTTATTAGTAACTACTACTAGTCGCTTATCTTATATTTAGAAAACTTAGAACCTTATTTAAAAATAATAGGCTAAGACATTCTATTAGAGGATATAGGAGTTAGATAAGTCTAATACTTTAGAATTAATATTAAATACTTATAAGAAAGGAATAATAAAGGAGTTATAGTTTATATAGGTCTCTAATAACATAGACTAGTCCTTATATAGGCTTAGAGATAAATTTACTAATATAGGTCTATTAGTACTTAGTTCCTTTAGTACTTATATAAGTCTTAAAGTAGTTACTAAAAGTGCTATAGGTTTATAACTGGTTTCTATAAGTTATTTTTATATCTATAGTTTTTTTACTTTACTAAGTACTATTTCTACTTATTCTTATAGCGCTTATTATTAATATAGTTAACCTTATATTTTAGTTTATTTAATTTAATAATAAAATAGTTATTAGTATTTAATATTTATAGTGTCAGTTTTATTAATATAATATTAAAGAATAGGTGTATTTTTATTATATCTAGTAAATTAAGTTTATAGTTAATATTAAAATTTTTTTTAGGATTTTAAAAGGGAATTGATAGGGGGGCGTCGCAAATTGATACAGGGGCGTCGTTCTTACGGGGGCGTCGCCTTCTGTCTACCTGATTGGTTAAAAAAATATTGTTAGTACAGCTGAATTCTGCTAGACCTACAGAAGGTAGCTCTCCTTTTTCTATACCTCCTTACAATAAGGTTAATTTATCTAACCTTAGTTTTATCTATACTATTTACTTATAATGGCTTTATAACGTGTTTTATGGTGTAAAACTTAACCTACTTACCCTCCTACTACAGGTTGTGTCTTAAGAGAGCAACCAGTAATTAATTGCAACCTACCACTATCATCTGGCCACCTACCATTATCTCCCTCCTCTGAAAGCAGCCGTCCTAGCGTCAGCTAGTTCTATAGAGCTAGTGATCCTAAGGGGCAGCGCGACCTTATGGCCAAGCTCCTATCAAGCTTACTACAAGACATACGACCTCTTTTATACTATGAACTATATTACCCTGGTATGGAGCCGACACTCTACCTTACTTGCTATTTCCCTAAGGGGATAAAAAAAACTTAGCAGACTGTTCTCTCTTGACTTTCTCTAGAGTGCAGCCTCTCCCCCCCTAGTGAACAGTCCTAGCAACCTCCTTAACCTACTGTATAGCAGTTTAATAGTGCTCTTAACCTTGTTTGACAGGTTGTTGGGACTAATTAACAGCTAATGACGGCACTCCTCTAACAACAAGACTATATCTGTTAATGGCAAGAAGGATAGGGTCCTTAAGCCAATCTACCACCCTACTTACCACCCTGACGACAATCCTCCCCTTAAAGCGAAACATCTTTCTAAACTGCAGCCTCTTACTATACCTTAAGTAACTGATCCTCCTCTCCTCCTATATCTAATATCCTAAACCTACTAATACCTGGTAATCTAGAACAAACCTTTGACGCCCTCTTTGATTGAGTTAATACCTTTATAAAGGCTAATGGATTTGGTATTGTGAAAAGGAACTAATATAGAGCTTAAGGCTGAATTATACGCTACACCTTCTAATGTGACCGATTTGGAAGCCCTAGACCGCTAAGGGGTGATAGTATTTGACAGCGTATATCTTGGAAATGCGGTTGTTAATGGCAGGTTATTGTAGAGGCTTAAGAGGAGGGCAAGTGGCTGTTACGTTATTATCTAGAAACCTAGTACAGTCAGTATAACTATGGCCCTAGCCTTAAAGCCTCTGTACATCCTTCTTATTATAGGCTTACCTAGCCTATAATAGATACAGTCGATATAACAAGCCGACAAGTTAGTATTTAGGTATGTAATGTATGTGCTGTTATTTAAGAGTAGTTTCTAGATTCCTTATTTACCTAATAAGATATCTATAACGCTAGAGCTTGTGTAAACTGAGAGAAGTTAGATAGGTATTTACTAACTACGGCTTTAATTAAGCTGTTTAATAAGCAAGATATCCTATATGTGGTGAAGTGGGCAGATAATAAGCTAGACCGCCTTGTTGGCCTTGTCTAGACCTTTCCCTACTGTCTCTAAATGTGGAAGCGATTCCCTAAAGTGATTAGTTTTGATAACACCTATAACACTAATCGCTTTAAACTCTTACTCTTTTAGGCTACTGGACAGACCTGCCTTGGCTCTGTTTATAACGCTGTATTTGGCCTTATTGATAACGAGAGGCTAGAGGGTTTCTAGTTTCTTTTAGTAAGTATCTGCTAACTTATAGACTAACACTTAGTCTGTTACCCTACTGTTATTATTACAGACTATAATAAACAGATAAAGGCTGTACTAAATAAGCAGTTTTTAGGCGTCTAGTAATAACTCTATATCTACTATATTAACTTAAACGTTATACTTAAGGCTAAGCAGAAGTAGCTTAAGGACTACACCTATAGTAGCGACAGTAGTAGGTCTGACGATAAGGCCTATTAGCTACTAATATAAGTAACAGCCTAGCTTAGCGATAAGGACCAGGCCTATGTTACTATACCAGCGGATAAGCTACCCCCTTATACGTATTGTGGGGTCCTTATAATATAGAAGCTGGTTGTTTTTGCTGAGAGTGAGCATGCCTTTGAGAAAGCCTGGACTAAGCTTTGTAAAGAGTTTATTGATTAACGCCTTATCCTCTAGTATCTCTATATAATATACCTACCCCTAAGAGTATAGTGGGCTTGCTGCTTTATCTGAAAATACCAGAACTTTAGTGTTTGCGTTACGTCTGGTATAGAGTTAAGTAATAATAATATTAAGGGCTATCTCCTGAATAGTCTTAGTTACTTATATTGACTTGTTGATGTTATGTAAGCTATGATTAGTGACTAGGAGTTACGCTTTAGGCAAGCTTGTGCTGAGGATAAAGTCCTTAGAAGCCAGGAGTATATAGGTACTTGCTTTAAGCTTTTTAGTAAACTTTAGATAATGCTTTCCTTAAAGTGTCTAGCGCTGATTAGAAAGTAATACCGGCTAGTAAAAAAGGTAATACTTTTTGGTAAGAGACTATTCCTAGCCCCTATTAGAGAATGTGGTCTAGACTGTACTGTTTTGATTAAGCTTAGTATCCTATACTACTATAAGATCTTTATAAAGATGCTTGATTTAATAACATTTAGTAAGTAAGAGGTATACCCCTGGTAGCGTCTTTAAGAGACGTCTTCTTCTAATCTATATTGCTAGATCCTTAATCTAAAGATTGCAGTATCCCTCTATAGCAGGCTAAAGAATATAGCGCAGCCTGTCTTATTACAGCTAGCTTTACCTAGAGAGGGCCACTTAACTAGCTAAAGCTATACCCCTAGTAGGAGCTAAAGCATAAGTGGTAAGAAGTAAGGTTGCCTACCTGGAAGCAGGAATAAGTTAACACTAGCTAGGTCTATACAGGAGGCAAGTTAACTAAGTTAAGGCCAGATTCTAACCTTATCTTAGCGACAAACAAGAAGCTAGTCTAGTGTTCTTGGTAGCGGAAGGATAATAGGGAATTGTGTAAGTGGACGACCACTCCAGCCTAGTATTTAGAGGATATGGAGTCAGTGGGAAATGGTTGGTAGTGAT
>MU843595.1:0-23602 GCA_030867255.1 Colletotrichum somersetense
GAGAGAGAGAGAGAGAGAGAGAGAGAGAGAGAGAGAGAGAGAGAGAGAGAGAGAGAGAGAGCGGAGGAGAGATCGGACGGACCGGGTTGGAGAGTGTGACTAAGCCTTTGTGCTTCGTAGCCGTCACGAGTTTGTAAGTGAAGCCGCATTGTGTCTCATCACCGACTTGACTCGACTCATATTGGGCGAAGAGCATAGACGAGGCGGTAAGATGGCTTTGACGGGCCAGGTATCGGCTCAGCAGACCATGTACATACATACATGCATGGGTACAACTATATATGTATGTACATGTATATAGATATATATATATATATATATATATATATTCTGGGTTGATGGATGGAAGCATGGATGTACGTGCTCATCGGTATTCCAAAAGGCCGCCGCATGCAACTCCCTGTCAGCGCTCGAATGTGTTTATGCCCGTGTATTCCAAACCCAAAACTGCACGCGGTAACCCACGACGCAGGGCTTCCCGCTGCACGATGCGTTTCCCGCGTTGCTGCTCGAGTTTTCGAGAGTCTCTCGTGGACAACAGAAAGGGGGAAGGGGAGGGGTTGTGAGCCCATGAAGACAGAACCCCCCCTTCCAGGGAAGAGGAAAAGTTGTTTCAATCATGGCATTCTCCCCCCCCCCAAATCACTTGCTCGGGCCAGCCCGCGGTTCCCTACCCTCTTTGTCACCGCCGCCGCCGGCACGTTGCCGCAGCCGCCCGCCCGCCCAGAACTCACACACACCCCGCTGCGGCTCGCGGCTGCCGGGGTCCTCTTCATCTGAGGGGGGGGGCCGGCCGGCCGTCTGCAAGTGAAGCGTGCAGTCCGTTACGAGCCGCCTCCCAAAGGAGTGTTTCCTGCACGTTTATTTTTATTTTCATTTTTGTGCTGCGACGGTATCGTTGCCAAGTCACCCAGCCGAAGTCACCCAGTCATGGGATATAGTTACCACACATAAGCTGGGCCGTGACTGTGAGAACTATGACTGCGCCGCGGCCGTGGACTGACTGGCCGTGGACTGACTGCGGGCTGCGACGGGACCTTTCTGGGCTGGCGTGATGCCACACGGGCACGAGTCGTGCTACTGCGGCCACGCTAGATTTTTTTTATAGATTTTTAAGGTTTTTTGTTTTTTGTTTTATCTTCTTTTAGACGGCAAACGAAGCCCTCTTTGATGTTTGTCATGTGGAAGCCTATGATGCTGCTGCTGCTGCTGCTGCTGCTGCGCGTCTGCGCGTCTGCGGGTTCGGGGGTTCGGGGACGGCCGCGGCCTCCCCCATTCACCCTTTTTTTCTTTTCTTTTTTTCTCCCCTGGTGAATATCTTCGGACGGAAATATCTGGCGCTGTGCGCCGGGGCGTCGTCGAGTCGAAGGGTAAGTGTCTGTTTTGTGCTTTGACGGACTTGATGTCTTTCTTTTTTCCTCGTTTCCCTGTGGCGACGGCCCGAAGCGTCGGGCCGGGAAAGGGGGAAGGGCACGGAGGCTCGTAGGTCCCCCGAGAGGCTCTTTTCTTTCTTTCTTTTTTTTCTTCTCCCCTGGACGGGGGGGGGACAAAGCGCCGGGGCAAACGGAGAACTCGGAGTGTCAATGTGTGCATGTGTATATGTGTGCATACCTGGCAACCTCACCTGGAACCACCCGCCTTGCAAATTGTACCTCAGTGTATGTGTGGGCCCGTCTTGACCATCTTGTTATTTCTGTTTTTTTTTCCCTCCGGGGCCAGCTGGTGATCAAGGGTCCAGGGCCCGCGGATCTCTTTTCTGGATATTTCTTTCTTTTTCTTCTTCATCTTTTTTTAGACCAGGGGGGGCGAGCGGGCGACAAAAAGTGCCTTATGCTTGTGTGTGATGGGGGGGGGGGGGGCGGCTGACGGTTTCGGGCCTCTTGGGTCCCCTGGTGATGGACGGGAGATGTGGTGAAATGCCGAGGAGGTTGATGACGGCTTTCCTGCGGCAAGGGAGCTTGGGTTTATGGTCGGCCGGCGATGCTCACAGTCGTGAGAATAGCCTCGGGGGTAGCGGGGATATAATGCCGTCACTTCTTGTGCAGTCGTAAGCCAGTTGATCGCGCCAGCACCGGGCAAAGGTCGAGGGGTTCCCTTTCCCCCAGCCCGACTTGCCATTCACCTCGTTTGTTCCACGACTCTGATTCACCACGATCGTCTTGATGTGGCCCCAGAGTATGAATGCAGTACCGCAGAACGAGTCGTACATGTATCACAGCGCTCAAGAGCCGGGTGAGGACTTGTCCCCTGTTGGGATGTGTTCGCATACGAGCCGCGTGCCCTTGGTTGTGGTTGCAGCGATGATACCGACGGGTAAGAGTCAAGCTCGTATACAAGCCAGCCCGGGACTTCACGTAGGCGAAGCTCCCTTCCGAGGTGCAGAGGATAGAAGGCCTGGTTATTCGTGACCTTTTAGCTGCTGGCAGAATAACAAAGTTGCTCGCTCTTAAGACGGGGCTGCGTGAGAGCGGATAATGGCAGAATAAGGCAACGCACTACCAACCAAAGCTTTCCATCTGATACGTCTGGAATGTAGTTATCATAAGATAATCAAGAGAAGGCGCTGAAGCCATCCGGCGACCATTCTCGAGCATATAAAGTTATCAAAGGTCGCTCCCAAACCTATGAGGATGGTGGTTGCCGGGGGTAAATGTGTCCTTCCAGCACGCAACTCACATGGTTTGTTTCTAAGAAGGAAAAAGGAAGACGGACGGGAAGACAAGGTGACGGAAAAAGATGTGTCGTTTTTTTGGCGGTCTCATTCTAGCAGCGAGTAACAGCCGGGCCTTTACAACTCGAGACCGACTTGCCACGCTTAACCAAACCCCTCCCCCCCGGCAAAGCAGACGAGAAAGCCTCGGGACGTGGTCGCTTTCCCTAATGCTTCGGCAAGCTGACACACTCACTGTCATTCGACGGAACTATGGCTGTCTGCATTTTACTCTCTGCCGCTGCCTGTGTGTCGATAAGGGTCACTATCGTGGACACGGAGAGCCACGGGCCGGGCGTGAGAGGGGATTTCGAACCGCATCTATCAGCGACCAAGTTGAAAAGACTTGACACGAGAGTGATGGGGGCCCGGAGGGTTCTATGGAGAAAAGAGTTTCCTTCAAGAGCGTGATATACATCCCGGAAGCCACGCGTTTCCAGAATCGAACAGCCAGCTAGCAATGGTCTTGCGTGCCGAGTAAAGTTGGTTTTTTGCCCGCCGCTCATACCCAAGAGGGTACGACCGCCGACGCTGGTCCCGGCGATGACTGAGGAGTTGTCTGGCCGAGGGGGCGGCGCGGCAGGCCTTTTTCCGTCCAAAGGACTTTTGCTCGAAGGACTACCAGCCAGGTTTTTCTTTCGTCGAGCAAAAAAAGCCCCTTCTCCTAAACGCTGTAGATGCTCTCCACTCTACCCCCAGCCGTTGAGACTGGATTGTCGAAGGGGGTAAAGCAAAGGACATGTGCCTCGGAACCTCTTTTGTTCTTCTTGTTCTAGTTTCTCGTGTTGTTCGTATTACGTTCTGCAAACCTGGGTGTTTCCTTGAACCGACGGTGGTCGTGAAGTAAAAGGGCAGCCAGCCCACAAACCGTGCATATTCGGAAAAGGGGGAAAACCAGACGCGGCGACGTACGAACGTCCCTCTAGTAATTCCGCTCGAACGAAACTTATACAACCCTTTGCAAGCCAATCGTTGCCAAAGGAGATCCGCTCCATCAAGCCCCCCCTGATCCGGCCGCTGCGCTCCATCTGCCAGTGACTCTTCCCGAGGGCCGACTCGTCTACGCGAAAGACGAGTCCCGCGTACGCGCAAACCACAGACACCACTCCAGAGGTGCTGGTATTGCGCTACAAGCAAGCCACTTCGTAAGCCGGCCCTCCCCCTATCATCGTCAGGAACCGGATCCAGGGGAGCCTCAATGGCCGCCGACAAGTACACCCAGCCCCTGCTGAACGGGTTCGGATAGCAGACTCCCTTTGACCTCACTAGAGGAGGAGAAGGCGAAGGGGGAGGGAGGCTCGGCCAGAACACGTTTCCTCCATCTGCCCACGTTCGTAATTGGAACCCTTCTCCACCGCGGGAATCGATGAACAGCGCCCCCCCCCCCCCCCCCTCTATAGGCTGATATCTCGAGGGGACGTGGTCGCCGCGGTGCAGTTCACGCGAGGACAATCCGTCCCGTGCCGCTGTGGTCTACGCACTTCGGATGGACGAGCGAGAGCGTGGTTGGTCACAGAAACATGTGCTCCGGTGCCGTACAATCTCAAAAAAACCCAATCAATAGAAGCCTCACACCACCTTTCGACACAAAAACCCACACCACTCACCCATTCACCCATCTCGCAAGGAACGGGGGAACGAAAGTAGGCAATCACTTTTGAGCCTCTTCATGGAATCGTCCTAGTCCTACATGCACCTCAGCCCCCCCCCCCCCCCCCCCCCCCCCCCCCCCCCCCCCCCCCCCCCCCCCCCCCCCCAACGACCCCTCGGACTCTCGATGTAAGCCCCTTTTACTCTTTCGACGGGAGAGCTCCGAGGGCAGCAAAGATATTAACACCGACGAGCGATCCGGTTTTGACCGCCGTCTCTTCCAGTTTGAACCTTGAACCGACTAAAAACAAGCCCACCACCCCCATCCCAAAACGCCGGGCCAACGAAGAAAGAAATGTAAACATAAAAACAAGACCCCTGCCCCCGTGTCCTCCCCGAGGGTAAAAAGGACCTCTCGTCATGCAAGGTTGATGCGTATGCGCCGGAGCGTCACCGCCCTCACGGCATCACCGCGTTCCAATGAAACTCGGGCCTGACGACCAACCCGGGCTTCCTCTTGCCCTTGCCCCGAGGAGAGCCGGACGGCATCACCTCGCCCTGGGCGCCAACGTCCGAGAGGACCCTCTGGTGAGACGGCTCGGACCTGGACGCGCCGCCTCGCCCCTGGACAGCCTCCGTCTTGGCTGCCTTGGCCGGGGTCAGCAGCCCCTCGGGCTGCTTGGCGCTGAACGCCTCGTAGAACGCGGGCCCCACCTCGGCCCCGTGCCCGCACTCCCGGATGTTGCCGCCGCAGAAGTTGCAGCCGCGGGCCGTCAGGGACGACTCGGTGCGGCCGTCGGGGGTGCCCCGCGCGCCGCCGTGCGCCCGGACCAGCTCGTCGCTCTACGAGTGCCGGCCCTGGGGCACGACCGACTTGTCGATGCGCAGCCGGCCCCGCGCCATCGTGTCCTTCTCGTCGCCGAAGCGCGCCTCGAACGCCCGCTGCTCGGCCTGGTGGCTCTCGAGCGACGCGCGGCACGACGGCGGCAGCAACGCCTTGAGGTCGTCGCCGATGGCCATGATGCCGTTGAAGGGCTTCAGGAAGTCGGGGACCTCGGCCGGCCGACGACCGGCGGCCTGGGCCCGCACGCGCGGCGTCTCGTAGACGACGTCCACGACGTTGAAGTTACGCGCCATCGCTGACGACACCGTCGGAAAGGCGCTGTTGGGCTCGCTGGCGGTGCCGGGGGGGACGATCTCCACCCGCGCGCGCGTCGGTTGCGTGTTGACCGGCATCTGCATGAGGTTGGTGTGGATGTCGTACGCGCCGTTGCGCAGCGTTGCCATGCGGATGGCGTTGACGCGGCTGTTGAACTCGCTGGGCTTGTGTTAGTCTGCGATGCCGCGCCTTGCGTGGACGGGGAGAAGGGGGAGGTTCCTTACCTGGCGGCGCGGGCGTGCTCCAGCTGCCAGTTGGTGTCGTTCACGTTGACCCGCTTCTTCTTGACCTCGGCGAGGCCGGCAAGGGGGTCCGAAGCGGCCGGCGTCTGGTTGGTATGGTAGACGGCACTGGCGCCGAACCAGGCGACGTACTGGTTCGAGTTATAGGGCTGGTTGGGGTCGAAGACGTCAGAGGGGTCGGCGATTGCGCCCTCGACGACGCCGGCGGCGCGCATGTCGGCGACGCGGTAGTCGTCAATAATGTTGCGGCCGCCGACGATGATGCGGGCGCCGAACTCGACGAAGACGGAGCGGGCCGTGACGATTCCTATGGCACGGCCCTTGTACGAGTGGGGGATGATGTTGCGCTCGATCATGTCCATCTTCTCGTCGTCGCTCACGATGATCTTGTAAAGCTTCGGGTGCTTGTTGAAAAAGAGGTAGCTGTCGCGGAAGCCGACGCAGCGGGCGGGCTCGGTCGACAGCATGTACTGGCGATCGCCGCGGTCCTTGACGGTGAATGTCCTGCAGCGGTACTGGCGGCCGCCCTGGAGGTTGCCGAGCTTGTCGACCTTGGTCTCGCCCTCGGGGTCCTCGGGCAGCACGCACTCGTCGTCGACGATGTCGACCTCGGTGCCCTCCTTGTCGATGACCTGCCTGAGCTTCGGGGGGGCCTGGCCGGGGGCGGGGCGACGACCGCCGCGGCCGCGCCATCCGCCACGCCCTCTCCGACGCGGAGTGTCTGCCTCGGAGGCGGGTACGGTGATCATGTTGTCCCAGCCGGGCGGCTTGTTCTTTGGAGGCCGTCCGAGTCGCTTCCTACGGATCACGGGCTCGGTGGGAGGGGTCGGTTCCTTGGCCGAGGGCTCAGAGTCCTCTGCGTCGTCGTTGGCGGGCTCCTCCTCGCCGTCTTCGTCGCCGGCTTCCTCCTCGCCCGATTCGTTTGCCTTCTCCTCCTCCTCCTCCTCCTCTTCTTCGTCATCGTCCTCTTCGGGCTGCGCCTCGTCCTCGTGCTCCTGCTCAGGCTCGGACTCGACAGCTTGAGCGACGGGTTCGTCGTCGTCAATGCCCTCGAAGGCTCTGGGAGTGCTTTCTATAGAAATCAAAAGCAGTTAGTAACGCGATGGTGCTACTGTTTTCGTGTCCGAAAGACGTTGCGAAACGACGTGTCTCATCAGAGGGATGGGTAGTTGTTGAAGGAGGGGCACGGGGGGGTTGACGTCGGGGTCTGAGAGAGATGCCCTGCAGTTGGAAGACCCGATAGCATCTCGCGCCCAGAAATATACCAACATCAACCGATGCGCCCAGCCTTGCAGAAAGCCGTCGCAAGCAATCAATCGCTCAGGCTTCAATGTGCGACAAACAAGGGAACACGGGGGGAAAAGCTTGTACGTACGGAGTGCGGCAGAGGCGCGCTTGGCGGCGGCCCTGCCTGAACGGGAACGGCGTCCAGACATTGCGGGTCGACAGAGGTCGGGAGACTTTGCGATCAATGGTGGAGTTGCAATGCGGTCTTGTAGGTGCGGTGCGTCGGATGGCGAGGCTGAAGGGCGAATGGCGCTGGTTGAGATGGAGTCGCGACGCGAAGGACAAGGCTCAGAGCAGCGCAGCTCAACATGCGTGTCTTGTCCCTGGGGCGGGAAAAGATAAAAGTGGGGCACATGGAGTATCTTGCTTGGATGCCTCGCTCTGATTGGATGACTCATGCGTGTGGAAGTTTATCGGCACTGGTCCTGTACGCACTGTGCACGCATCTCACCACGATGTTGGAGCAAAGGAATGGATGGATGGATGGATGAATGGATGGCTGCAGTCACAAAACCTAGGTAATGCAATAAATATACCCAGTTAGTTTCACAACATGGAGTAGTGCTTGCTTTCTGGCACCAAGAAGCAAGCATGATGTTTTTGTGCTTCTAGCTTCTATATCTGGATGTTGTTTTCTTGGGGCTAGGCAAACCCAAGTAGCAGTCTGGGGGAATATTATGCAACGAGGCCGCCTCCCAGTCCATGTCTGTAATCCTCCCCAAAAAGTCCAATCCTCTCAACAAAAAAAAAAAAAACCGACCCCCCCCAAGCGAGCGAGCGAGCAAGCAAATCCTGTCCATCCGTGATCGACCTCCTAAGCTCTGATCTTCCAAGAGCTGTGCGAGAATGTGCCATTCCAGGCGACTAGAACCGATCCGAATGAAGACGATGGGCACAGGGAAACCACCCCTCAAACGCCCGAAAGAAATAAGTGGAACGCCGCAATCGCCATTGACAACCAGGTACCGTGTCTGCAGCCGGCTGCACGGGGCGGCCGGGTCCTCATCATCTTCGCCGCTCAACATGTACTGCCGCTGGCGATATCTCCAAGAATCACTCCTCGCTCTTGAAAACGATATCTTCATCCGCAGGCATGTGACGGCAGTGTGTACCTTGGCAGCCGTAAGGACAACCAGCCACCTTCTAGTTGACCGGAAGGCCGTCGATTGCCTTCTGGTCAGCACCCCACTCCTTCTCGATCAGCCTGTCGCGGGCCTGGTACAGGAACCGATAGGCAGTCTTGATGGTGCCATCGCTGACGCCGGCCACGGAGGCGATCTCCTTTGATGTTCTGACCTCCTTCATGAGATGGGACGCCATGTAGATACAGGCGGCGGCGACGGACAGCGGCGAACGACCGGCCAGCTCCGAGACGCTCGACGTCTTGCGTGCAAGGGCCCGCGAGACGTTTTCAATCTTTTGCGCGTTGCGGAAGTTGAGGTTCGAGCAGAAGCGAGTGCAGAGGTCCTCGGCGCTGGTGGAAGCGCTGGCCTTGTAGCCGTCCAGGTTGGACAGAGAGCCTGCGCCGCGGGGGTTCTCCTCCTTGATCTTTTGCAGGAATGACTCGAGCTGCTTGAAGACCCTGCCGATTTCCTTCTTGGAAACGTGGGTGACTTGGAAAATCTCGCGAAAGGTACGGCCGACACCCGTCTGGCGACAGGCGATGAAGATGCAGCCTGCGATGACGGCCTCCTGGGGCTTGCCCTTCATGAAGTTGTGGTCGTACGTGAGCTTGAAGATGTGCTTGGCGGCGTCGGAGACGTTCTTGCCGAGGTTGATGCTATCGCAAAAGGCGCCGATCTCCTTGTAGGCCTGCATGAGCGACTTGCTGGCCTTGTCGTTCTGAGACTTGTTCTGGAGACGAGCAAGCTGCTTCGAGTCTCTGCCCTCGCCAAAGGCGATGGTCGTCTCAAGTTGTGACCCGTTTAGCAACGGATTAACGGCATCGCCGACACGGGACGGGTCGTCATTCCCTTGGTCGTCATTGGCAAATGTCCTCCATTCGGAACGCGTGTCGATGATTTTCTCGCCGACAACGAGGCCACAGGAGCCGCACACCATGTCTCCGGAGGAGAACTCTTCCACCAGGTGCGGTGGGTACTCCTTGCAATCTGGGCACACAACGACCAGATTGAGGTCGTCGCGGAAACCATCTGAATTCTCGTCCATTGCTGCGTTTGGTCCCAGCATCTTAGGTTTGTAAGGTTTAGCAGTGTAGATGTTGTTTACCTTGTCGAAAACCTTGCAGCGGCGCTTCAGTTCCTTCCTTTTTCGGCGGAGTTGCTTGCGCTTGTCGACTACGGCCTTGTATGTTGCGGTGTTTTCTTTCCCGGGGTTGTTGGCTTGTGTCCAGAGGAGGTCGGTAGCAAGCTGGACAAAGAGCGGCGAATGCAGCTTGACGGTGTTTGGAAGGCGCTCGAGGAGGTTACCCTAACTAGGCAACGAAGAAAAGGTGAGCCATGACTTCCTGACCTACGGCAGGAACATTCCCTCCCTCACCTGTAAAAAAAAAAAAAAAAAAAAATAGCCTTTGGAGCGAAGGCTCGAAAGGCGACAAGGGGAAGAGGAGAGGAGGAGAGGAGAGTGAAGGGGAGGTGCAGCCCGCCGACCGAGATTCTACCAGTGAAGGCGTCCGAGAGTGGCGAACAAAGACGAAACAAGACCCGGGGTGCCAGGTCGCGGAGCAGTCAGCCTCGAAGAGAAGTAAGCTCGCGTGCGGCAGTCGCAATGATTGCTCGGAAAAAAGGCGATGGACGGATTTTTCGAGGATTCGTTGCGGCGGAAGCAGACGACTTCTTCGTGCGGGCGAGCGAGTGACGTGGAAAGAGGTGGATTTGGTTGGTTGTAGGGGGGAAAGTGTCCAGGCTGAGTTTCACACCGAATGAGGACTCTTTACTTGCTGTGGGGGGGGAACGGTCTAGGCAGGTGAAGGGTAGCGGAATGACTCAGCAGTTGGCCCCGAAGGCCGCACAAGTGGAGATAGTGTAGGTAGAAACGGTGGGTACGGAGGGTACGTACCTATGGGGCATCCATGAACAAGTGGGGCTAACTGGTTTATCGAACCTTCCAACTGAGGAAGGCTCAAATACGCTGGCACCTGGCACACCTGGCTGACAGAAGCCATATGGTACTGGGAACTAAAGAGAAGGAAAGAGCCCATCTCTTTGTCACCCGAGTGAGTGGCTAATAACCTGAGGTAGTGAATGTAATTGATTACCTTACGTAAGATCCCGATACACAGCACCTCTGACCTCCAACACCACATGGCCTTGTTGACAGCCTGGAGACCAAGAAGGAGAAGGAAGAGAGACCAGGGTCCAGCTCCCGCCGCCTTTTGTATACCTGGCCACGGCGAACAAGTTTGCTGGTGACCATCTCTGGCACTGTCGTCTGAGTATGTGCAGTGTGACTCATGGCGCAAAATTTCCAAACAATCTCGGTGGCAGGCAGAGTCAGTCGCCCGTCGCCGTTACCACCTTGATTTGATAGTAGATGTAACAGTACCATCGTCGCCGGTGCGTCAGTCACACCAAGTGCAACATCAAACATCGTGTCGAAGCTTGAAAGCCATGTACCTATCAAATTGAAGTCGTGCAACGGAGGTGTTGTTCGCTGGTGAACTGGCAGGCCGAAGTGAAAGTCGCCGCCGGCAGAAGCTTTGCGCACATGATATACGAGGCCATAGGCTTTCTATTGCATGTGATACGAAACAGGCAAGGCAAGTGGGTGAAAGATGTTATAGGTCCATGCAATTTTCTGCCTGTAAATATGATAGATGTACATAGGAGAAGGCCCTATAACTATAGGCTGTTACTCTAGGTTCCTTGGTATTTGCATGTTTGGCTTGGTTGTGTCGTGGGTATCAATACAAAGGAAAATAAGCAAACAAGGTACATGAATTCCTCACAGAGGCACTTCCGTCCTCTGTGCTTCGAGTCACCCGTCTTCAAGACAGGTGCACGGGGGCGTCCGAAGGCCTCGGGAGCCCCGGCGAGGCCATCTCGTCCATCTCGGACACGGCCGGCGGCGGCACGACCAGCCTGGTCAGCGGGATGCGGATGGCCGAGGGCGAACTCGAGCGCGGGGACAGCGAGACGTCGACCTCGACGCCGGGGTGGGGCTCGGTGTAGGCGTGCCGCGTCGAGGAGCCCGACGAGGACGACGAGGAGGAGGAGTAGGACAGCTCCGACGCGGACCTCGTGCGCGGCAACCACACCGACACGGGCCGGCCCCCGTGGCTGTATTCCCGCTGGAGCCGGTGCTGGAGCTGCTGCTGGTGGTGCTGCTGGAACTGGAACTGGTGCTGGTGCTGCTCGTGCTGCTGCAGCCTGGAGAGGCTCAGGTCGTCGTAGCTGCTCCCCATCGAGGGGTCGCGACTGGCGAGGCTCTTGCGGATCATGATGCTGCGCTGCATCTCCTCCTCCTCGAGGCGCTCGAGGGCGCTGAGCTTGCGGCGGCGCGAGAACTCCTTGCGCGTGAGGTAAGGGTCCCGCCGGCACGCCTCGCGGAACTGGGCGTGCTTCTTGCGGTCGAAGAGGTAGAACAGCGCCGCCGACATGACGGCTGCCGCGGCGCAGAGGACGACGACGACGACGAGGAGAGCGGTGGTGGTGGTGGTGGTGCCGAGGGTCGACGGCGAGGGCGTCGGCGCCAATGTAGATGATGTAGATGATAACGTTATAGGTGATGATGTTGTCGGTGATGTTGCTGTTGCTGCTGCTGCTGCTGCTCGTTGTGCTCCGTCGAGGTTGGCAGGTGCCATGTCTCGGTGATGGTATTTATGTTGGCGTGCGGGTGCGGCCTCGAGGACGTTTGTTTGTTGACAGCGGGACTAGCACGACAGTCCCTAGCTCCGCGCCGCCGTGAACCCGCGTCTCGTTCGGGGTCGAAGCTGAAAAACTGGAGAGCTTGGTGCCCTCGATAGTTTACGTGGCGAGGGGGGGAGCGCGGCGCCGGCCTCCGGTGATGATGCCAGCGGGAGGGTAAAAGACGGGTTGGTTGGTATACCGGGGAGGGGGGTGTGCGTGCGGAATTCCAACAAATGGTCCGGACCAACGACTGCACCCAAGCGTGGGGCGTTATAACGTTTGTACCAAGTATGCAGGAGGTTTCTCGCTCCTTTGTTTGCTGCTCGAGCTCTGGAGGGGTTCAAACACGGACGTAAAAGACTAGTGTTTCTGCGCTTCAAGAGACCGTGTGTAGATGGGGATGATTCCGGGGCAAGATAAGAGGACGGGAGAGGGACCAGAGATGCCGCTTATTACATGCCCCCGGACCCCGTTCGAGGCGGCAGCAGCAGCGGCATCTCGATGGTGCAGAAGTTCCCAATGCAACCATGTCCTTAATTAGTCCCTGCGAGGCAGATCGGGCGAGGCCCTCTCTCGCTGCAGGCAGGACAGGGCAGGGTATACAGGGGCTGGGAGAGTAGGACTGCATCCCTCGAACCTTGGGGTCCAAGAAACATGGTTCTGGGGGAGTGCGCATATCGCAAGACGGCTGAGGAAACATGATCAGAAACAAACAAAAGGCTACATGTGGGTTTCCGTGAGGCGGCCGCTTAGTGCATCGTACATATGGGCCCATTTGTCGTTCGTTGCACATGGTCGTCGTTCGGAGCCGTCTATTATTGGCTCTTGTTTAGTGTACGGAGTATGCACCGTAAGTCTCTCTCTCACTCACTCACTCTCTCTCTCTCTCTCTCTCTCTCTCTCTGCATCCCGGGGCCCAGGGAGCCACTTCCCGTCCTCCCAACCCGGCCGTAGGGGAACCAATGATTGTCCGGTAGAGACCGATTTCAGCATGTTTATACTACGTAGTGTAGTCTCTAGTGTAATCCAGCGATGCCTTCCCCCTCTGGAATAGCCCATGTAGGTATTTGCCTCAGCTGGCGCTGATCCTAGCGCTCTAGCCACTACACTAGACTAGCTGCTCATCGACTGTTCATCGACTCCGCACCGCTTCGTTTGAGCCGAGGGACCCCCAAATAGACGCGGTGCGGCCCCCGATGGGCGTGTTAGTGAGATCCGCCGTGGCCCCCGGCATCCGTGAGCTGCAGATGGAGGGGGAGGGGGAGGGGGAGGGGGTCGCATCGGCGGGCGATGACGAGCCAGCGAGCCGCACTTCCATGGTTGGATAATGTTTGGATTGGTCTCCGTACCAAGGGAAGGGGACAAAGAAAGCAAAAAAAAAAACCCACCATCGACGGCTCGCCATTGCTTAGCCCCGGCCATCGTAACGCCCCAAGCAGTCCGGATCTCTCCCCCCTGCGTTGCTTAGGGTTACGTAAAGAACGCTCATCGGACTCAAACAAAGACGACAAACGATAGACGCGTGACAGCAACTGAGCAGGTAGGCATGGCGTTGGTCCCGAACGCCCGTTGGGGGGAAAAAAAACCCCCAAAAAAAACCCCTGATAACGGGCTGCTGTGCCCTGGGACGATGAAAGAAGAAGCACGAGGGCAAAAAAGGAGGAGGATTTTTTTTCAGCTCGCACTCGCCACATGTCTCATGGCCCTTCTCCCTCCCCTGCTTGTTTTGTTTGCTTCTTTTCGCCATTTTCTTTGATGCGCCTGGGGGAAGCCCGCCCCGTTCCGCCTGCTCCGGCCGAACAGACCACGTGTGATATAGATATGGGTAGATGGGGTTTTCCCCTTTTGTCTATCCAGCAAAAGATTCGGACGGAGGGGGGGGGGATAAACCTGATACCATCTTGTCTTCCTCTACCTGAGCGCGCGCGCGCGCACTTCTCTCGTTTCCCCCAGTGCGTCGTTTCAGCGCCCCTGCAGGTCCTCTTCCCCCCCGCCCGAGAACGGTTCTCAGGTATTGAAACATGCCCTTGTTAGCAGTCTGAAACATGGCGGCAGTGACTCTGCACCCGCACTGGGCACCGTTCGAATGCCGCTGCGCGCCAGCAGATCTCGGATGGCATCTCGGATCTTCGACCGCGAGGACGAGAAGGGACGAGGAAAGGGTGGCCCCCTCCGCCGCCGCCGTCTGGAGGGGACACGACGGGACGGAGAGGTTGACGGATGGGAGAAGCCTGCCTGTTTGCTGACATGCGCAGCCATCCTCAGAAGCCGTACGAGGTTTGTGGCCGCTTCGACGATACACCCCAACAGTGTGCCGCCTCGCAGACGAAGCGGATGGATGGATGGATGGGTCATGGGTAATGATTGAAGACGGCATGCGGCACGGCGTTCGAGGTTCTAATTTAGGGTAACGGATGCAAGTCGAGAGTAACCATCTCTGAATACCTAGAGCATATCCCACCTCCCCCTGAACCCCCCCCCCCCCCCCCCCCCCCCGCCCCCCCCCCCCCCCTCCCCCAATCAGCACCGGCTCGCGCTGTGCCGCACGCACACACTCGTGGACCTGCGAGAGTCGACTGACAAGGCCTTTGGTGTGCCGAGCCGGGAGGATTCGTCCCTCGAGCAGAGAGAGCAGGCTGGCTATGTAAAGTAGGTCTCCAACTCCAAGGGTCCAGACCCAGCACACGGCCTCTGGTTCCGCCGACGACAACGACTCGGGGAGTCCTGGTGAAACGCTGCTCGCCGGCCGTCGGTATCTGCATGCCTCAGCCCGTTCGTCGCATCGTGCATCGCATCGTGCGACCCGACACCCGTGGACGAAGGGGGGAGGTAGGGTTTCCCAAGGCAGGATCGGATCATCTCATCTCTTTCTTTTTTTTTCGTTCTCATCTTTTCTTTTGACTTCGTGTTCCCTCTGTTTGCTTTCCGGTCCGCGTCGCATCGCCTCGCATCGCCTTGCATCGCATGTTCCCATGTCTCGGTCCCGCTTGGGATTCTTTCGGACGGGGGCCCCATGCACGCTCGGATTTCGAAATAGAAGAATAAAAAAGAAACGAGAAAACCTCTGAGAAATCCTCGCCCATCAGCCCATCGACGAGAAAGAGAGAGAGAGAGAGAGAGAGAGAGAAAGAGAGAGAGAGAAGGGGAGATACCTAGAGAGACCAAGGCATGTCGTCCCACAAGCATGCAGTCAGCGTGATATCGTGCTGACACTCACGATGATCACTTTCTCGTGAATCACCCACACAACCCCCCTTTCCCCATCTCTTGATCCTCCCGCGACGCCACCCGCGGGTCGAACTTTGGCTGACACGAACCCATGTGGTGGCACAGTTCGCGGGTCGGCGCTTATTGCCCTTCGTCAACGACATACACACGTAGTAAGGGCAACCATACCTGACTTGCCCCTCCCCCCCCTGTTCTCGATCCAGAAATGGGAATCACTGCCGCGATCACAATGCTCGCTGGTTGCGTTCCGTCCCGGCGTAAGGCGGACGGCGTTGCATCAAAGCACCACGACGGAGGAGGGGAGGCTGTGCGTCACTCTCTCGACAGAGAAAGACGTAAAGAAAACAAGAAACACTCCCCTCCCTGCTCCCCCCAACTAAATCGCGTTTCTTGCCCGAACAAGGATATGCAGACCATGCCCCCCCGCCCCCGTCGAAATATGCGCGCCGTGCCGCTGCGGAGAGGCGCAGCCAGAGCGGAGCGACCTTTTGCCCCTCCCAGAGGGCGACGGGAACGACTGGCATGAGGGGACCGGGGGGGGAGGGAAACAAGAAAAAGAAAAAGAGAAGGCTTTTTCTGTTCTCCCGCGCTTCCAACCGCTTGTCGCTTTCATCCCCCCCTTGAGATCTGCGTGCGCAGCAGTCTCCCAACCAGCTCAGCCACCGCCGGGGGAGAGGGACGGCCGCGGGACCATCACGACGTCCACGCCCGCCTTACGGCTGTGCCGCTCGAACCCCCCCCCCCCCCCCCCCCCTCTTGTCGCCGCAGTCTGGGAGGTGATGGGACGGTTGTGTGCGTGCGTATGTGTCGTGTCGTCTGCTGAGAAAGAGGGAGAGGGAGAGAGAGAGAGAGAGAGAGAGACAGTACTTCGTCTTTCTTACTTCCCACGGGGCTCGGAAGGGGGGGGAGGGAGTTCTTTCATGATGATGAGCCTTGTAAGATGATCTTGTCAGACGAATCCTGTGATGGTGTGAGCCCATGGCGAAAGAGAAATTGTCCTTGAGGGGGGGACGGGGACGATTAAACTTGTTCGACGTTACATCATTTGGCGCCGAGGACGACGGCGCATGGGCGTTGCCGTCTTACTGATCTCAGTCATCGTCGAAACCCAAAATGAAGGGCGTCTCGAACTCGGCTCTCTCACGGTAAACAAGGGACGAAGACGTCTGTGTACAAAAAGCCGAATACAAACGGCGTTTCAACCCATCTATAAATTCCGTGTCTCTGAAAGAATTAGAATACATAACTAAATGAACGCCCCCCATCCCCAGGTCAATTAAGAAAAGAACAAAATATTTTTGTGAAAAAAATTTACAACCAAAAGAAACACCTACCCACCCCCCCTCAGATGAGCCCCCCTCCTGATAGGTGATAGGGCGCGTTCGTCCGCATGAGGTAAATCTCGCCGACCAGGACGGTGCAGCCGACGATCATGGAGATGGTGATGATGGGCACGTTCTCCCGCGCGAACTCCATCCGCCGGATGTGGATGTGCTTCCGCCCGAGTATGTCGCGCCACAGCAGGCCGGCCAGCGACGCGCTGAAGGCGGTGCTGAAGGCGCCGTAGTTGACGCCCAGCGCCATGCTGTACACGGTGCCCCAGAACATCCGGTCGCTGATGGCCACCCCGGACTCCCGCCGGATCTGCTCCCACGCCTGGATCACCCGCGAGAGCAGGATCGTCGTGCCGATGTTGGTGCCCGCGAACTGGACGGCAGCTGTCAGCTCATCTCTTCCTTCTTCTTCTTCTCGGACCGAACCCGCCATGGGGCCCATGCGATCAGGCAATCAGGAATAAGAGGGAGAGGGGAGGGTGCTTACATTGCAGAGGATCACCGATAGGAAGCCCATGCCGCCGATGGCGCCGATGACGCCCGTCTTCTCGACCCAGTGGTCCCACCCGTACGCGAACACGGGGACCCAGCCCTTGGTGACGAGCGCCTGTACCAGGACGAACATGGCGAAGGCGAACGGCACGAGCGGGAACGGGAGGTGCGAGATGACCGCCATGACGGTCGGGAACGTCTCCTGCAGCCACCGGTGCGCGTCTCGCCAGATCGATACGAGCGTCCGCCGAGGCGCCGGCTGAGGCGCCTGGCCACCGGGCGACACCCGACTCTCGCCGACGTCCTCCCTTCCCTTCTCGTTGCTCGAAAACCCCGCGAATGATGATTGCAAGGCCCTCTGCTGCTGCTGCTGCTGCGGCGGCGGCGGCGGCACGGCCGAGACCGCGGATGGCGACATCTCACGGCTCGCCTTGCACTCGCCGGCGCCGCCCTCGGAGACCTGGGCCGCCGGGGTGAAGGCGAGGGCGGGCGGGGCGCTGGAGCTGGGCGTGCCCGTCTCGACGTCGCGGCACACCGGCGACACGCCGTCCTCTGCGAGACGCATCTTTTCCTTTTCCGACAGCTCGGGGGCCGTCTCAAGGTGGATATGCGGCCGGGTCTGCGACGGCGGCGGGGCGGGCGTTATGGCCGCCATCTCGGTCCCGGGAGCCTTGCTCGGGTCCTTGCCGTGCTCGAGGTCCGGATGCTCGGGGCTGGCGTCGTCGCCGCGGTGGATGCCCTGGGCGATGGCCCGCGTCTCCTTGCGGCGCAGCCAGCCGAAGCAGAGGTCCCAGGAGAGCATGAGGCAGGCGGCGGGCAGGGTCACCCAGTAGACCTGGAAGCGCTGGCCGTGGGTGGCCTTGACGCCGGCGGCGTTGATGGTCAGCACGGTGATGAGGGTTGCGGACATGACGACGGCGCCGAAGGCGGCGCCCCCCCTATCGAGCCAGGGGTTCATGATCTCCTCGACGAGCTGGTCGGCGTTGTCGTCGTCGTCGAGTAAGGTTTCGTCGCGAGCGGGGGCGCCGCGGGCGGTGGGGATGTTTGGGTTGACGGGCGGGGACATTGCGGACTCGGGGGCCTCGCGCATCTTGATGGAGTAAGGAATGAGGCCCTCGTTGTTGAAGACGACGTAGAGGAGAAAGGGGAACAGGACGATGGCGGTGACGACGACGGGGACGACCATGTTGGCGGTGTACTCGATGAACTTGACGCGGAAGGCGCCGGCGAGCACGAGGTTGGTGGGGTTGGAGGAGACGAGGATGGCGGAGGCGATGTTGGCGACGGAGAACTGGGAGAAGATCCAGGCCTTGGGGTGCTTGATGTTGGTGGAGACGCGGGTCATGTAGGCGAGGAAGGCGGTGCCGGAGAGAATGATGGGGTCGTTGCCGATGAAGGTACCGAGGCAGAAGAAGAAGGCGTAGAGGTAGAAGAAGAGGCGGTGGCCGACCTCGCCTCCCCACTGGAGGACCTTGAGTGCCAGGTAGCGGATGAGACCGGAGGCGTCGATGGAGATGGCGATGTAGGCGAGGGAGATGAAGAAGACCATGATGTCGATGGGGAAGATGCCGTTGGCGCCGATGGTGCCGTCGTGGACCTCCTGCCTACCGATGGCCAGGATGGCGAGGAGGAAGAGGTCGGCGATCAGGGGAGCGGTGACGGAGTCGATGGGGAAGCTCAGCTGCACGAAACGCCTGCGTCCCGCAGCGGCTCGAGGGTCCCGGTGGTCATGGTGATAGTCCTTGTCCCTGGGAGGGATCACTCTCAGCCCAGCCAGGCCGTCCAAGGTCATGTGAACAACCCATACGGGCACACGGATTGGGACATGGAAGGGGAAGAGGACTGCGATGTCTGTTGAGATGGGTGTTGTCAGCCGGGGGAACGAAGACGGAGACTGGGGATGGAGGAGAGGTATGGATGATGGATCTAGGAGAGATATGCAGCGTACTTGCGAGGACGAATGCGATGAGGGTGACGATGGACCTCCACTGCCTGATCTGATCTGTCTCTGTGCTGATAGTCACGGTATTCGTTGTCGTGTTGGAAGCCATGATAGGCGGCGGGTGTTATTCCCAGCGTGTCATTCGAGGTGGGGTTGGACGATGCGATGCGATGCGATGCGATGCGATGCGATGCGATGCGGTGTTGCTCAAAGCGCACAAGCAGCAGCAGTATATCACGATGATTGTCTTGTTTGTATATTGTATATGCGTGTGTGTGTGTGTGGTGTGTATGTGTATGTAGGTGTGTATGTGTAGGTGTGTATGTATAGAATAGGTAGGTAGTTAGGTAGGTAGTGCGTGTAACGTACTTTTGTCTCTTTTCGTGTGAACGAACAATCATGGAAAGGAAAGGAAAAAGAAGATCAGAAAAAAAGGGCGGGGTCTATAGCCATACTGTTGCATACCGTCCATACATACATACATACGATACCATCCATTCCTTCGTACTATACCTACCTAGCATTCCGTCCATTCATATGTACCATGACTACGTAGTAGACACATACATACGTACATACATACCACGCATACCTTACCTCGGCCTCTTAGGGCCATTACCCATGCGTCAATTTGCCTGTAATTCTGCAGCCAACAATACCTACCTACCTTCGGACTGGACTAGGTAGCAGTCACTAGGCACTAATAGGGAATTAGTGCCCCTACCCAAGTAAGTGCCTCGGTACCTAGCACGTGTAGCAAAGTACGCTGCAGATTGCTGCCGCGCCCCCGCTGATTGGCCCGCCGTCCGCTTTTGCATTTTGGGGACTAACGTTGCGTCGACGTTTCTTGCGCGTTCATCGCCGTCAGCGAATCCTTTACAGAAGCACATCACCCACCGAACCGAACCTCGTCCACTACCCGGCCCTCCAAACATATACACACACACACACACACACACGTCAGCACACCATTCTCTGACGGACGCCCGATACCGCTTACGTCGACTGCCACGCTTTCTCTGTCTTCACTCTCCCTCCTGACTCTCTCTTGCCTTGCCTTGCCTTGCCGGCTCCCCCGTTGAGACTAAGCTAAGCCGTCGAGACCCGGCCCGCCCTGCTTGCGGCGACCTCGTACCGACCCCAGTTGCTGAATGCGTCCGGAACCGCCCGGATGGAAGGATCAATCTCACCTGCCTGTTTTCGGTCTCACATTCTACCTCCGCTTCTATCGAAAAGCGACCGATCCAAGGGAAAACGAAAGGAAAAAAAAGAAAAAAAAGGAGCATGTTCGCCCGGGGCAAAGCCATCTATCTCACCCCCTCCCGAGCCGCACCACGCGACCAACCTCCCAGCCTGGTCCTTGTGGAAGACAAATGAGCCATGACGGGAAGAACCTCTCTCTGTCTGCTTCCCACATCTTCTCTCCAAGGGTGTGCCACATCCGCAACTTGATCTCACCACACGTTTTGGAACTCTGCTCAAACAGAGAGGGAGAGAGAGAAGGAGACTCGGGGTTTTGCCTACTTCCATGTATGTCCCTTGTTCCGCCATCCCGCAGCCTAAACTATTCAACCATCCATTTCGGATATTCTTGCCCTCAACGCCGCCTCCTCCTACTATTAACCTTCGACGTCGACACATATCAACCCAGCCGGCCGAACAGGGGCGGGTGACGGTCCAGTAGTCCGTCTGTCTAACTCTGGAGAGAGAGAGAGAAAGAGAGAGAGAGAGACCGAAAACCGGGCTCAGGGCTTAATGGCACCTTTTCCCCTGATCTCGCTAGGGCATGTCATCGCCGGCCGAGACGCCTCCGCCCACGACGGCTCGTCCTCCTGTGCCGGCCCTGTTGGCGAGCCCTGCGTCCAGGTCATCTGTTCTTGGCCTTTGTCGGGCCAGTATGGCCTTGGCCAGAGGGTTCTGTAAGTCGAAAATGCCGCGCAAGCTTGCCAAGGTTTCTCCACATACGCGCGTGTTTTTGATGGACCTTGCTCCGTCTTGTCTCCCCCCCTACCCCCTGTCCCTCCACCCAGTCTCGGCAATTAAGCTTTTTTTCTTCCTAGTGCTGCGAACTAACATCGGCATCTGTTTCATCCAGCTATTACGCCCTCGTAGCGACTTGCGTCCTCGCCAGGAAGGCCGAGTGGATCAGAAACGTCGGTCTCGCCGCTGCGCTTATTCTGCCCGCCGTCGCGGCTGTCCATGGCATAGTCCTCGCCGCGTTGCACATTGACGGTGCGTTGGTCCAAACTTTCAATCTACCTACCTTTGCAACCAAGACAACCTGCAGCCATCTTGAATCTAATCTTGCCCGCCCCTACCTACAGGGGCCATCGATCTCGACATCTACGGCGCCCTGCAGTACTGCTCCATAGGCATCCTGGCCGGGCCCGTCACCGTGAAGCTATCCTCCACCTACTCCCACCAACGAGGACGCAACATCATCTTCATCTGGACCGGCCTCATCCTCGCTGGTGAGCAACGTCATGACACGCCGCCCAGCCCCCCACGACCGAAGTGTGCTAACATAACACCCCTGCCAAGGTCTCCTGAGCTTGGCCGTCGAGTTTTACCGCGCCAACCCGACGCCATGCTTTTCCGACGGCGCCGCCGGCCTCGTCTCTCAAGACCCGGCTCGCTTCCCCTACGGCGCCGCCATGTGCGGGCTCACGTGCTCGCAGCAGCATGGCCCATCGTCTCTCCTGCGGACCAAGGCCGCTAGCGAGATATTCGTCGTGCCTGTGCCCACCACGCTCCCGCTCGGTACCTCCATGTTCCTCGCCGCCGCCGAGTGCGTGCCCGCCATCCTCTCTCTGGTATCTTTGTTGGTCAAGATCAAGAATAACCCGGACGACGAGGAGGAGCAATGCGACGACACCCCTATCCCGGGGGCCAACGGCGCGACCTTTGGCAACATGAAGAGCGTCAACGCGAGCATCAGGGGTTTCCTCAACGCCGTGGAGATACCCGTCTTTGCCGGCGCCGTCGTCGCCATCATCGTCGTTGGGGAGATCAACTTCTCTAGCCCTCAGTTGGACTACCATACCGAGCCCATAGGTAGCATTGGTACGCCTCTGTTCCTTTCCGATTCCCGAGTGTGTTTCCGAGTTTAGCTGACGTGCCGATTCCTCAACAAACAGGTCAATGGGGCACCATCCTCGCAACCGGCATGGCCGCCCTGGGCTCCTTGTACGTCTATCTCGCCGGTGAAGTCATGACGAGCACAGGCGAAATTGTCCCAGGAGACCCGAGCACCCCAGGTCACATGACCCGGAAAAGAACCAGTGAACCTGACGTAGAGATGGTTGACGTCCGGAATGACTCTCTCTTTAGGTCCATCGCCGGCACGGCCGACCCCGACCAAGACCAGGGCTACAGACGCACAGTCTCCAACGCTCTCATAAAGATCAACGGGTTCTTCGGCAACAAGATGCAACGGCCGCTAGGGCCCAACGAGTTTGGCATCGGCGTGTGGCCTCAGATACCGGGGGAGAGGGAACGCAACGACAACTTGACCCGGACGATCGACCAGTTCAGCACGCGTAACCTCCGCCTGTCCATGAGCCGAGACTCGAACGACGCCCATTCTGGAAGCGAAGGCGACTCGATGACCCCGACTCCCGGGTCGCCCACGCCGAGAGAGGGGTCTGTGGTGGCGTCTTCATCACGCCAACCACCAAAGGGCAGACGGTATACCGACCCATCCGGATCGCGTCCCTTTAGGCAGCGTCAGGAGAGCACGTCATATTCACCCACGGAACCAGAAAGGATACGCAGAAAGACGCGTAGTGCGACGCTGCAGGTGCCCACGTTGCGCCGCTCCTGAGATATGTGCGCTCATCCGGTCTTGGGAGTAAGCACAGCGTCGCCGCCTGGCCGCAGCACCTACGGACAGCAAATAGACCAGCGGAAACCGCTTGGAGGATAGAGCGGGATCGGGGGCCGGTGTTTTTAACGGAATCCTGTACCAGTATAAATATAGACATGACTTACGACCAACACCAATGACGAAGAGTTCAAGAATGGATCCAAAACAAGACGAGATTCGCCTGGACCGTGCACATATACTTACATAATACATCCCCCCCACTGGTGCAAGGATATTGCCGAGGCCTACCCGACGGCATCCCCGCCAACCGGGCCGGAGCTAGACCGGGGTCGGAGCTGAGGATAGAGCCAAGTCGCGCCCCCCCCTCGACGATGGCGGACCTCAACCAACCCCGACATACCTTCCCCGCAACGGCTGCGTTCAGTCGTCCGAACGCGAGAGCATGAGCAATCTATCACTTGGAGTTTCGTTCCGCATGGCGTCGCGAGCCGCGCGATGCCACGCCCCGCCGTCGCGCCTGGCGGGAGGCGCATGGCGACGCTGCTACTCGTCAGTGCCGAGCGGCAAGCTGCCGCTCGATGGCTATCGGGTCTTGGACATGACGAGAGTCCTGGCCGGGGTAAGTACAATTGCCTGAGATGCGTAACCGAGGGGAACGTAGTACTGACATGTACCGACAGCCTTATTGCACGCAGATTCTGGGCGATCTCGGGTTTGTTTCCATTGTCGTCCACACAAAAAGGGGGGGAGAGGGCCCATCTCACTGACATCATCCAAGCGCTGAGGTGATCAAGGTCGAACACCCCATACGGGGCGACGATACTCGAGCATGGGGACCGCCTTACGCGACCTACAAGGCCGGCTCATTCAAGGAAGGACCCGGCGAGTCCGCATACTTTCTGGCCGTAAGCTTCCCGCTGCCCCCCCCCCCCCCCCCCCCCCCCCCCCCCGACACGAAAACCACGTCACACTCTCTCTCTCCTC
>MU843595.1:23612-99079 GCA_030867255.1 Colletotrichum somersetense
TCCACCAACTCACTCGTCGCAAACGTATTTCTTCTTGACTCGTCTCTTGTCTGCATCCCCTCGCCTTCTCGACCCCCCCCCCCCCCCCCCCCCCCCCCCCCCGAAACCCCCCCCCCCCCCCCCCCCCCCCCACTCCCTCACATCTCACAGTAGGTAGACCCGGACTGAACCGCGTACCAGGTCAACCGCAACAAAAAGTCGCTGGGGCTGAACTTCCAGCACCCCGAGGGCACCGAGATCCTGCACAAGCTCGTCGCCAAGTGCGACATCCTGGTTGAGAACTACCTCCCCGGGACGCTGGGCAGGTACAAGATGGACTACGAGACGCTCCGCGCCATCAACCCGGGTCTCATCTACGCGTCCATCACGGGCTACGGGCAGACGGGCCCGTACTCGGACCGCGCCGGCTACGACGTCATGGTCGAGGCCGAGTTCGGCCTCATGCACATCACCGGCAGCCGCGACGGCGAGCCCGTCAAGGTCGGCGTCGCCGTGACGGACCTGACGACGGGCCTCTACACGAGCAACAGCATCATGGCGGCGCTGCTGGCGCGCGCGCGGACCGGCAGGGGCCAGCACATTGACGTAGCGCTGAGCGACTGCCAGACGGCCACGCTGACCAACATCGCCAGCAGCTGCCTCATCAGCGGCGAGAAGGATTCGGGCCGGTGGGGCACCGCTCATCGTGAGTTTTTTTTTCTTTTTTTTCTCTTTTTTTTTTTTTTTCTCTTTTTGGGAAACCCCCGCGCACCTTCTCTCGTTGAACACAGATCTGACCGCCGTGTTTCTTCCTTTTTAAAACATTAGCGTCCATCGTGCCGTACAAGTCCTTCAAGACCAAGGACGGCGACATCCTCTTCGGCGGCGGCAACGACCGCCTCTACGGCATCCTATGCGAGGGCCTGGGACGGCCCGAGTGGCGCGACGACGCAAAGTACAGGACCAACGCGCAGCGGGTCGCCAACCGGGTCGAGCTCGAGGCGCTCATCGAGGCCGTCACGGTGACGCGGACGACGACCGAGTGGCTCGCCGTTTTCGAGGGCCGCGGCATGCCGTACGCGGCGGTCAACGACGTCCAGGGCACGCTGGGCCACGAGCACACGCTGGCGAGGGGCATGGTGGTGGAGATGGAGCACGGCGAGTGCGGGCCCATCAAGATGGTCAACACGCCCGTGAAGTACTCGGAGAGCGAGCCGAGGATCCGCACGGCGCCGCCCACGCTCGGGCAGCACACGGGCGAGGTGCTGGGGGAGCACCTGGGGTTTTCGGAGGATCGGATCCGGTCGCTGAGGGAAAGCGGCGTGGTCGGGTAGGGGGAATTGGATTGAAGAGGATCATACCGCGGGACTTTCTTTGGACGAGCATGAATTTCTGGTGTCACTTTGGCATGTGCAATAGATAATAAAATTCAGGATGTTGCGCCTACACCGAAGCTGACCGAAGGTGGCGGAGCCTTTTTTTCTTGTCGGTGTGGCGCACGTGACCTTCAAACGCGACTTCGCGTCTTGCACGGCATTTCTGCGTTTGACCTTTCCTCTTGCCGGACGAAAAAAAACCAATTGTAAATGGTTGTTTGTTGCCCTTTTTTTTTATTCATCTTTTTCGAGAGGAAAAAACCGCAGAATTCTTTTCTTTCTTCATCTTTGTCTTTGTTTCTCGATTGAAACTCTGCGAGTGTGCTTTGGCGTCCGGATCCATCAACTATTTTCTTCCACATTGGACCTGCTGGGTTCATCGTCGCAACTCACCACACCAACTCCACTCCGCAGACACAGACGCTCACCTCAGCATCCACCCGTACTGCGGTGCGCCCTGCGCCATTCATCTCGGAAATGCTCGAGTCACTGCGGCCGACGCCAATGGCGCTCACGTCACAACGGACAGATGAGACTAGGCCGGCCGGAAATGAGATCCGAGGTGAGATGGAAGCCGCCCCATCGGCGACGACTCTGCACGCAGCTCGAGATGCGCAAACAACGGCGGTTGGCGCCGCCCCGATCCAGCCATCACCCGCCCTGGAAGAGCCTCAGCGCACCGTGTTCGCAATCGACAAGGCGAAACAGCCGGCTTCCGCGCCATCTTACAAACGCCAGTTTTCTCCGGCAACCTCGCGATACGTGCTGGGCCGTCTCCACCAGGCCGGTGACGGCAAGCCGTCCTCGTCCGCCGTCAGCGCACCAGCAGACGAACAGCCCCCCGCGACGACGCCCGTCGCCGCGGTCGAAGAAGCCCCTCTGCACTGCCCCGTGGACCTGTCCTCCCTGCCTCGCACGCTTTACTTGCCCGACGAGACGCCCGCTGCCGCCACCCCGTCAGCAGCAGCAGTCTTTCTCGGCCCGCCGCCCCCCGCCGGGACGAAGCGCAAGCGCGCGACCGAAGACGAAGGCCCGTCCCGGAGACCCGCCGCCGGCTCGCTGCTGGCCCCCGCCTACCCGGAACCAGAGATCCTCCGACGGCCCATGCCCAGGGCGCCCACCAAGAGGAAGCGGATGATCGCCAGGGACGACGGCGGCGGCGGCGGCAGCCCGATGTGCGCCAGGTGCAAGCGCACGTCCTGGACCGACGCCAACCTCATCGTCGCCTGCGCCTCCTGCGGCGAGGCCTGGCACCAGCTCTGCTACGACCAGCCCGCGGTCCTCGCGTCCGGCGACGACGGCGGCCGTGGAGGGTTCCGGTGCGCCACGTGTGAGGACGAGGACAGGGAGCAGGCCGAGTACCAGCGCCAGATCGCGCGGTACCGCGAGGCCAAGCAGGAGCAGGCCGAGTGGCGGAGGCGGCAGAACGACGTCGAGCGCAGGCGGGAGAAGCGCCTCGCCACCCTGCCCGAGTTCCCCGACTCGAGAATCATCGGGTTCGAGGGCGGCGATGCGAGCCGTGAAGAGGTACGGTTTTTTTTTTTTTTTTTTTTTTTTTTGCAGGGCACACTCACATAAAGACCGTTATTTTCTTTTCTTACTAACAGTTTGTGCTTTTTTTTGTCTTTCGCAGAGAAGAGAGTACTTTGAAAACCTAAAGAAGAGTGACCTCGTCAACCTGCTCATCTTCAGCAACGACATCTACCCGGGTCTCCTCGTCGACCTGCTGGTCTCCGTCTCCCAGAAGCACCCGGACCTTCCCATCTTCGGGTCCCCCGACTGGGTGCAGCCAAAAGCCGTATGTTTCCTTCCTTTCTTCCCTCCCCCCCTCCTGATCAGAAACCAAACACTGACCTCCGTCGACTCCAGCCCCGACAGGAACCCCAGCGCCAGCGCCAGGGCAACCACGCGCGCCTCAAGGCCCCCAAGCAGCGCTCCAAGACGGGCGGCGTGCGCAAGATCCTCAAGACGGCGCCCCCGGCGCCCGCCGTCGCCGGGGCCCCCGCGGCCGACGGCGAGCAGCAGCAGCAACAGCACCATCAACAACAGCAGCAGCCGCAGCCGCAGGAGGACGAGTTGGACGACGACGATGACGACGACGACGACGACGACGCCCTGCCCGAGTCGTGGCCCAAGGCCGGCCACGGGCTCTACGCCAAGCTGAAGCCCGAGAGAGAGGACCCGCTGCTCTTTGACGACAACGACGAGGAGGCTTTTAGCCACTTCATGGTCGACGAGCAGGGGAGGCAGGTCGTGGAGATGCTCGCCGTGTGATAAATCGGCCCCCGTGGAGGTGATGAACGCCGTCGAGACTTGGGGGGGAGCCAGCAGGCAGCAGGCAGCATTCTGAGCGTCACGGGACCTTGTATCTCTATACGCATCGCGTCTCAAAAGCGAGCTGAAAGGATCCCTCCTAGCTAATTTGATCACCGCCCGAAGAGAAAATTGCCTAGCCGAGACGCGAGGGGGGGGGGGGGGGGGGGGCATGATTATCGCAAAACTTGTAGAGGAAGGGCCATTACGAACTACCGAGACGGTTCGGCAGTACTTTTTTTTTTTTCTTTCTTTTCTTTCTTTGCTTTCTTTTTTTTTACTGTAGAATCTGATACCCGCAGCTTTTGCCCACCCAACCATCTTCCCCCCCCCCCCCCCCAAAGGCTGCACCTTTTTTCATCAACAAAACCTACCGCATATTGGTCGCCCTTGTCTTACATGCTACACCGTGCATTACATCGCCGCAACAGCGTGTTTCCTCCCACCCCCCGTCCCCTTCCTCTACGATTCCCTTCGCAGGGAGAAGGGGAGGACAAAAGGAGGAAAGGGAAGAGGGGAGCGGGGGTGGGACGGCACAGTAATATACTCGACACGTTCCCACCCCTTCCCGCAACTGTCCCGGCGGACTCGGGTGGGGCCATGCAACTGCCGACGACGACAGGGGGGGGAGGGACTGCCGCGACATGAGTCCAGGCTCTGTCGGCTCGCAGAGGCCGACGAGGCAGGATGGATAGAAACGACGAAGCAGAACGCATCACCGCCGGATGGGGGAGGAGGAGAGGTGCCATCTTATGCGTCGCATCGCCAATGTCGCTCTCCAAGCCACCCGCTCCATCTCCAGGTCAGCCAGGCGGTACGACGGATTGCTCGTCTTGAGTATTATCATTGATTATCATTATATTGGTACACGTAATCTTCGTCCCTACGTTGATCTGGGCGTGCCTCCCAGGTTCTTTCTTCCCCATCGTCACGCCGGCCTCATGAAGACGGGTGGGGGCGGCGACGCATCCCTCACGGCGGTCCCGGTCCCGGTCCGGGCCTCCGCCACCGCCCCCATGCCTTCGCCCGTCCCGCTCATGGCGACAGAGTGCACGCTCATGCTCATGGTTTTCTTGGCCCGCCTCATGCCCATCCGCGCGGGTAGGCTCGACCTCCCCCCGCCGCCGCCCGCGTCCTCGTTGACGAGCCTCGCGGCCTCGATGTCCATGGCGACGACGCGGTTGGGCGGCTCCTCCCCCGTTGCGCTGACCAGCCGGTGGGCGCTGACGCCGGGCGACATGGTCCCCTCGCGCCGTTGGTGCTGGTCGCGGATCGCCCGCCGCGCGCGGCCCCCGTAGCGCTTGACTTCCTTGCTGAGCCAGCGCCGGTAGAAGACGACGAACAGCAGGTCCCAGAGGCCAATGCCCCAGAGGAACATGTAGGCCAGCACGCGCCCGTGCATCTCGGACATGCCCCAGTAGGTGAAGCCGGGAGCGAAGACTTCGCCGAGGGCGATGTAGACCCAGAAGACGGCGATGGCCGAGGCGCCGACGATGAGCCGGACGAGCAGGGCCCAGCCGGGCCAGGCGTCGTGGGCGTGGACGATGGAGCGGGCGTCGAGCAGGACGTCGACGGAGAGGACCACGAGAAGGGCGACGGCGGCGGGGCTGCGGGCGTTGCTGTTAGTTGGACTGCTGCTTGACGAACGCGGGCCGGTGGACTTACCCTGTGCGGTTCGCAATAGGGAGCGGCACGTTGTAGAGAAACCAGGACATGATCCATAGCAGGATCGAGGCGCCGACAACGTGGGCCACGTCATTCGCGATCTGGGCACGGAGGAGCCATAGCTTGAATTGACGCGCTTGCCGGGCGTCGGGACGGCGAGGACGTCGGATCCGGGTTCGTGATCGTGCTGGCGGGGGAATTATGAGCGGCGGAGGACGGTGGGGTCGTTCCATCGTCGTGGTGTTGTTGTTGTTGTTGTGGTGGTGGTGGTGGTGGTGGTGGTGGTGGTTTGGCCGCCAAGGCAGGGTGGGCTGCGTCTTCCAGGACTCGAACGGCGAGTTCAAGCAAACCGACTGCCAGGCGGGAGTGGGAGATATCTTGATCAACGACCAGCGGGATGGAAGGATGAGGATTGGGGGGCCGGGCGGACGGCCTTCAGCATGGTCCTTCCAGTGGTATGTTTGGGTTGGATATTTTCTTGTCGATTTCCCTTTCTCTTTCGCGGTTGATGGTGGTGGTGGTGGTGGTA
Source organism: Colletotrichum somersetense (assembly GCA_030867255.1). Lineage (NCBI taxonomy): Eukaryota > Fungi > Ascomycota > Sordariomycetes > Glomerellales > Glomerellaceae > Colletotrichum > Colletotrichum somersetense. Next base: position 29,475 of record MU843595.1, read on the forward strand.
TTCCTCCTCTCTTAGGTTTTCGGTAAGAGATTGTCCGGCATGCCAGTGACGGGGAAACAAGAGGAGATTAAAGACGGAAGCAAATAAAGGAAGCAAAAAATTGGAACAAAGTCAAATGAATAGACCTGGCACTAATGACCGAGGCGGCGGCTGTCTCAGACGGGAAGTAAAATAGTGTGAGAAGAAAGCAAAAAAAAACAAAAAAACAGAGTATATAGGGTGAGATGACACAAGGGAGGTGTGTGTGGTATTGGACCAAGACGGACGTTGGCGTCAAGGAACGGGGGTGAGATGGCACACGGTGTCTTTTTTGGGAATCAAGGCGACTGAATCCGAGAGAGTTCGAGATAAGCGATGAGAGGTGAGGGTTGCACCCAACGCGATAGGCTCGAGATGGTTGGTTTTGGTAGCGACGTGGTTTCAATACGATCCTGGGCTGGGTGGCCGCTTGAAGATTGTCCGGATCTGAAAAAGTGGACGTTTGCTTTCAATCGGGTCGACGATCATTCATGGAAGGAACGCAATGAAGCGCCGGGCGGAAGACGCGGGCGGGCTGGCCGACGCGACGTGCAAGTCGTGAGCGGCTTGTCGACACTGTGACGAGCAACGGACAGGGATACCGAGATGAGGAATTGGGATGAGAGAGGAGAACTCGCGGATGGCAGGACGATCGCCGGGGATGAGGCAGGACGAGACCGGACGAAAATTCAACGAACCTGAAAATGCCAAACAACGCAAGGAAGCAGACAGATGGGTGAAGAAGGGACTTAAACGTTCCCGGGGGTGGTTTCTGCGAGCGAGACGTCTCATTTTGAGAGCCGTGCAATGGGCGCAGGAGGCATGTTGGGTTTCTTTTAAACCGGGGGGGGGGGGGGGGCTGGCTGGCTGGCTGGCTTGGTCTTCCAGCACGCGCGTTTTGATGTGATGGAGCATCAGCATCAGCAACCAGCGCCCCCGAACGCATGTAGGTATGCAGCTTCCCAAAGCCTCGCCATCAGTCCTCAGTCTTGACTCTTCAGTCCGCAGTCCTCTCGGGGCATGCCATCGTTCAATGAACCCTGCGCAGATCATACCCCCTACCCACGCGCCCATGCATCGGGACTCAACGCCGCCTGGTGCAGTAGCGTAGCCCGGTTTTCAGGAGACTGCGTATGACACAACAAAGGGGGTAGTAGCCATTTCAGCGGGGCTGCATGGCGGACCGGGCTGCATTTGAGCCCCCTTGAATCCCCAGTCGGTCGCTGGTGGGTCGGAGGGGCTCGATCTGAAGACGCCAAGCACATCATCCATCGTGGGGTGTTTGTTGCAGGGAGGGCCTTGACCGTCGACCGGTCACCCGCAAGTTTTTGAGTGGGTTCGGGGCTCGGGCGAGTCTCAGACCAGATGAACCGCAAAGCAGTGCGTCTGGACGATGGTATTCTTGGAGTCCCCAGCTCAATAATCTGTCCGAGCCGCCGTGTTGCCCGGGAATTGGGTAGAGGCTCTCCTACCCGACTCCAACTCGACTCGGCCCGAGACAGAAGGAGGAGAAAAAGAAAAGAGAGAGATGCTGTCGAGGGACGAGGGAAAAGCCATTGTCAATACTTGTTCATAGTGTCTCAATATCGCACCACCAGTGTGCTGGCCATTCGACGCCCACTGCTAGCCGTTTAATGCGCTTTCTGGGCCGTTGCGTTGGCTTGCTTCTCCCCACAGACACCCCCCGGCGCCGTGCGAGGTGGGTAGTCCTTGGCAACGGCCCATGACATTCGACGGAAGCCATTTTGATACCGTCTTTTCAACAGCATGGGAACCTGGAAACGAAACGCAGCTCACCGCTTTGTGGGAAAGAATACCCTGGGGCCCCAGCGAGTTCTGAAATCATAGCGTGTATGCTATTTCGACCATCTCAGTCGCACCACGGGGTGACAGTCATGGGCCACCTTGCGCCACAACCGCCCGTACCGGGCCAGGCAACCTTGACGTCCACAGATCTTTCTTGGTTCCTCAAGGTTGAGCATCTTCTGAGCTCTTCTTCTTCTCAGAGTACGATCCCGTCAGCGCGGACGTCCCGCTTTTGACTTTTTTTTCGGGATGGTTGGTACTGCTGGAGAGACGCCTACACCGGTGTATGTGGGCTGGCCTCGGCGGGTTTGGCGGACTAGAACATCCTTACAACTCCTTCTGATCCTACTTTCCTTCGCCCTCGGACGTGCCCTCGAAAGGCGGCCGCCTCGTGCTCGATTGGCGGAGGGAGGTTAAACCTCGGCGGGCGGTGGCTTGAAAGGTGCCCTACCGTTGGCCCGATGCCAGGTCCTTTTGCCAGCGGACTTTGCGTGTGCATTTACTTCGGAGCTCTGCAGCAGATCTGGGCATGCCCCCATTATATGATGCGCTCGCATATCTTTGGCTCTTAAGGTCCTCTTGCAGGGACGGCACGTCTGTGAAGCCGGCGGCCACAGTGTATTTTGTTTGGCCGAGCCCGCTCCCGTTCCCTCGGTAGCACGAGGGGTACCTCTGGGCTCGGCTGTGTTTTTCACGAGGGTCGTAGGACTGACGTAGATCCTGTTGCTGCCAAGCTCGTCAGTCTCCATATCACACTGGTTCCAGTGGCATCGCGCGGAGCAATGGGGGCCAAAGGCAGCCCAATCATTATGCATGCGTGCAATATTTTGTCTGAGGTTCGGGGCTGCGTCGGTGCCCACCGGGAAGGTAGAGTAGAGTCGAGTCACTTTCGTCAAAGTTACTCTGCAGCATGGCTAGTGTGCTCCTTTCCCCCGAGATTGAGGCCGAACACTATCACGGCATTAGCCTTGTTTCTGTTGTCGGCATCGTGTATTACCTATTGTAGAATGTTCTTGCCTTGGAGCGGAGTGATGCTTCTGAGTCGTCAACGAAGGTTATCACCGCTGCGACGCGGTCGAAGAAGGGCTGATTGGTTGATTGATTGCAGGATCGAAGTGGTGTCGCCAAACAGCTTTGATTCGTGCCGTGCAGGTAGGTGGAGGGGGAGGTCAGTGTACCTTCCCTAAACCTGCGCATACCAAGATACCTCCCCATGGAAGGCAGGTCCGAGTGCTGTGCTCGGCAGGTGTGCCTTCCGGAGGTCCTGGATCGCACCTGCCCCGGCCGCCAAGTGGAGTCGTCGGACTAAAGCTCCGGGGAAAGCTGGAAATGCCCTCGAGGACATGACCGTGCCATGTCATGTTTATCACTTAACACTAGCCGGGGAGACGTCCAACTGATTACGCCATCGGAATTGAGCGCTGATTGGCATTCCGCAATGCCTTGTTTCCAATGTTGATTCATGTTTATACAAACGAACCGCAATGTTATTAGACTTTATAGGTGCACATCCCAGACCAATGCCTGGCGTCAAGCAATCGTGTTACTCTGATGAGAAGAACTCATCCCCCGCCCATCTCTATTTGGGTTATACGATAAAAAGTTATATGCTATGTCCGAGCCGGATAGGCCGAAAAGAAACAACACACGAAAATGTAATAGACCCCAGCAACCCAGCCCGGCCCGGCCCCCGTTTAATTGCTGACGCTGTGATGTGGCTTGGGGCTCGACCCGGCCGACGCCTCGACGTTGCAGTGCGCATCCTCTGCGATCCGGACCGCGACGAACTCGCTGCACGTCTCGCTCGACGACGACCCCTTGTCGTCGCCAAAATGCTCGAATTTCGAAGTCGTCTGCTGGCCGTGTCGCAGCGTCGTCCCCGAGAGCCCAGAACGGCCCCCGCCTTCTTTCGGCGTCGTCTGGGCCGATGACCGGAGCGACTTCGTTTTCCAGTTATAAGACAAATAGGGCCTCAGCGGCGGCAGGCAGGCGATGACGAGACCGATGTTCACGTCGAGGACGCTCCAAAACTCTGTTTCGTGAGGGTTGTCAGCCACTGGTCGAGGAGGGGCAAAATGGGGACCGACCCTTTGTTTTCAGCAAAGCAGGCAGGAGACAGAGGGAAAAATATTCGCGAAATGAAAACACTCCTCGACATACCGATGGTGGTGAAGGCCCGAAGATATCCTCGCGATGGAGACAGCTGGATGCCCAAGAACCGCGACAACGTGACTCCCAGGTTGACGAGCCCTATCAGGAAGGTACAGTAGACGCTAACCTTGACTCCCGGCTTCAACTGTAGCCGGTATAGCACGAGAAAGGGAAGGCAGAAGACTAGTGACGTAGACAAACTGTCAGAAACATTCACACTTTCGATTGTCTCTACCAAGATGTGGCAAATCCGGAGAGGGGCAGATTTGTTGCAAGACTCACTTGCAATGTCCGCGGCGAAGTTCAATGTCCACGCGATTTGGAAGAGCTGAAAAAACAACTCCACAGGACAAGCTACTGCCGGGTCGGTAACCCTTTGGAAACAAGTTAGAAGGGTGGGAGATCTCCAGAGAAGAAGCGAGGGCGGGCCGGGGCAACAGAAAGCCTCACCAGTTTCCCTGCAGCGGTCTGCAGATGAAGAACGTCGTTGCAAGGGTCGCGATGTACGCGCTGCCGCAGAATACCATAGTGGCCCACAGGATCCTCCGTCGCGTCTTCATAAAGGCCGGGAAGAAACGAGCGTAGAGCGTCAAGAGCGCCGCCTTGCATAGGTAAAACGCCGTGAAGAATAGCAACTGGCTAATCCATTGCAACTAGGTACCCGACGAAGCCGCGAGTTAGTATGTCTGTATTCAAAAAAAACCCAAAAAAAAAACCCCACTACTTTCCCTCCTATTTCACCGGGGCCGGCTCGGCGTGTGTTCGTGTTGGCGCTCGCTCACCTTCCAAACAAACTCAATCTTGTCCGACTTGCCGTTGTACCCCTGCAGGGTGAAGGCGACGTCGGGGCGTAGCACGTCCAGCTTGAGATAGGCAACGTCGAAAGAAGAGAACGCCGTGCAGACAATCCACGAAGCACACACGAAGAGGTCGCTCGCGATGAGCGGGAGGCCCTGGAGGCCGATGCGCAGGTAAATTCGGGCGGCGATCAGGACGGCCGCGATTCCTATCAGCGTAAATTCGGTTGCCTGCTCGGAGTTAGCCCCGACGAAAAGGCCCAAGGGACAGGAGACGCAGTTTAAAAAAAAAGTTTCCGTCTTCTGTGATGAAGATGGTATGAAGTGGCGATCGGGCCGAAGACTTACAATAATCGCGACCGCAGGTGGTCCGTCAAAGTCCACGGTGCTGTTGCTTGCGGAGGCCATCTTGATGGGGGCCCTCCCTAACACACTTTTTTTCCTCTCTCAAATGCCAAGACATAGTTCATATGTGTTTCCAAGTGGAACCGAACGGCCTTTTAGAAAGAAATTGTTCTCTATGTCTCAGAGTCTCGAGGTCCTTGACGAGGGATCTTTCCGCTCAGTCTGACGGCACTCGTCTAGCGGAAATGACCGCAAACAGCTGCAAAACCGACACCCCAGGGTCACGAATCCTCAATGCCCACTCGATACGCTCGCCACGTTCCAGCCTGTCTATCCGGAAGGGTTTTTGGTCAAACGGAAATGGCAGTAGCTTGGGTTGCACCACAAAGAAGCCGGAGTTTCTTCACCGTCACCTACACCCGACAGCGCTGTGGCATCCAGGCTTGTACATGATACCACCGCGTTCGGCAAGGTGGCACGATCGAATAAGGGATGGCTTAACCGGTTGCAAAATCAAGCGCATCCACATCCGCCATCTCGGAAACCAACTAACAAACGTCGTTTGTCGCAACAAGCGCGATCCCACGCCGCACTAACAAGCTTTAGAGCCTTGTCTCGGCCCCGAATTGGCGGGCACGCTTCCCTCGGCGTACAGGAAGACGCTCGCCTCCAGGCTAGAGGCCGAGCTTCCAGCCGCTGTCCGTGATGCCCAGCCGCCAGGCTATCCCGGAACCCCTCTCGACGACATGGTCGACCTTGAGCTGGTGCCGCTGCTGCGCCAGAGAGATCTCCAGAGCCTGCTTGTCCCTGGCGTTGATGACGGTGGCCAGGAGGACGATCGAGAGGGCCACCTGGGAGGAAATGAAGGCGAGCCAGGGCCACCGGACCTGGACGAACGTCTCAGCGGCCAAGGCCTCGCCCGTGACGTTGGTGGCGTCTTTGGCAATCTTGGACGCGGCTTTGTGGTCAATTGTTTGGTGGTGTGAAAGGACGAAGGAAAAAAGAATAGAAGGGAGGCGTCAACGCTACACATGGAGGAAATACTGGAACCAAAACGCGGCGTCTACATGGACGAAGTCAAGGGGGACGACAAAGAGCCGCATGGGAAAAGAGCCTTACCGATTGGACAAGCTCCTCGCAATGTTCTTCGTGATGTTGGCAATCGACTCAATGATGACGGTCTCCCGCGAGACATTCGGCCGCCCCCGCGACGCGAGGGTCTCAGCCCCGTACCGCAGCGCGGCCAGGTACCGGGCCGGCGCCAGCCCCAGCGCGCTCGGGTCGCCGCTCATACCCGCGTACGAGCCGCCCCGGGTGTTAGTCGGCAGCGGTGTGGGCCCGGCGCCGGCGTATGTGGAACTCATTAAGCGTGCGGGCAGTTCAGATTGCCCCGTTCCGGATCATTCTGCCGGGTCGGCGAGTTGCATAAGCGGCCTTCGGTCACTGGTGAATGAGTTCAATTGTTGCATGCCGTATGGACGACACCTCTTATGGTCCGTTGGCGGCCGGGCACCTTGGAACCTATCCATTGCTGGGAACACGACTGGGAGAAGCCTCTGATCGGGAAGCAGAGACTAATCGGTATGTTGGTTCAAGCGTCCGTAACATTTGCAAATAACAATATAGTAGAATCTAAGACCAGGGTGAAAGTGACATTTTTCAAAAGGGACAAGAGTAGAGCTGCTGTTTTATGGGCAGATCTCAAGGCAGTAGCGCGTAGGGATCGCAAACACAGCGATGGCCGCCCCGCCAGACGTGCCCTGACAGGTCAATCGTGTCTCTCAGGCAGGAGCTCAGTGTAGCTAAGTGATATAGACAAGCCGGAACCAAGACGTGTTAGTGGTACCAACGTGAGGCACACTGCATACAGTGAATGTGGGGACGGGGAGACGGGTCACGGTTAGCCTAAATGATGCCCAAATGGCGGTGGGATCAGCGGAATCATCTTGTTTCTCTTCATGGTGGCGCGCGACTCTGAAAACCAGACTCGGCAAACAAGCCGATGCCATCAACAGGTGCGTATTGCTATCTGAGCTCGAAGGGGAACATTCGCTATGGCTATGTCTGAAATGACGGGGATATCGGCCTTCTCTATCAAACGAGCCCCTTTCTGGCTGTTCGTCTCTAAGCTGGCTCAGACTTGCCTTTACGGCGTCATCGCCGGCGGTCTCGGTTTGAAGCCCGACTGCGTGCGGCGAGCAAAGGGTTACTACAAAGCAGAAACGCACAGTTGCTCGCAGCAGCCTTCGGGCGACCGCCGGCTCGGAAGTATCTGGTTATCATCACCGCCAGCTTCGGGGAGCACTAGCCAACCCGAGGAAGTCGAGCTCAAGGAACAATGAGGGTTGTCCCTTTTGTCTTGCCGCTCTCCATCTTGGCTGTTCTCGAGCCGAACTGAATCTGGGGGGGGGGGGTGGTTAGCTACGAGGGTTCCGCGAGAACAAAACTGCCGGGGCGGCTTCTTACCGCTCTCTTCTTCTCCCGCGCGACTGACGTCATGCCTAGGGCTTCAGCGAGCAGCCGCAACATCCTCTTCCCCAGCTCAACCTCTGCATCCGCCTCGGTAAAGCCGAAATCGCACTTCTCCCATACCGGGGTTCCGATCGACCACTTGACGAACTCCTCGTCGAGGTAAGGGAACCGCACCTCGCGACCCCAGTGAGCCATGACCCGGTCGTCACGTCCCAGGTTGCGCTTTCCGAGCCGGCCGACGTCCAGTTTGAGCTCATCGAGCAGGCCCGCGTGGCCTCTCCTCGAGAAGGCAGTGGCGTGTCGCACGTAGCCGCCAAAGAGCTCGTCGGCACCGAGTCCGGAGAGAAGGACTCGCGCCGGTGTGGCGTAGTGGGAGGCAGCGTCTGATGGATGGCTTTGCGACACGCCCACGCCGCGGGCGGCAAAGTAGAGGGCGTAGGCGATGGAAAGATCCATCTCGGTGTTGTGGGGGTACATCAAGGAGATCACTTGGCTCCGATGAACAAGCACTTCTTGGTAGGGAACATCCACCTGTGAGGAGAAGTTAGCAGAGATCCGGTCGACGGCATGGGCAGAGGGAACCTACGGCAACGAACCTCCAACGGCGGGCAGGACAAACAGCGGCCAACTCGGTGAATGACTTCCTGCCAGTGATCCTGTCAGGACACGCCTCGTACAGGCTAAGGCAGTCGGGGGACTGTTCGGCCTTGGCCGCCAAGCGAGGATTCTCGAAGGCGACATTGATCAGGTCGATGCCCTGGCCAGAGGGCAGAAGATCGCTCGCCATGCGCGCGAGAACCGTGCAGTCCAACCCACCAGAGAACAGGACCGCAACCCGCGTGTCGTTGTTCGCCTCATGAGCCGGTGGTTCGGGGACGTTCAAGACGCGCAGCTTGAGCGACTCCGTCAGCTGCTCCCGTGCGGCATGGACCGACGGCGACGACGCCGACAGCGGTCGAGTGTCTGGGGGCGGCAAAGCCACGTTGAAGATGCCGATGTTGAGAACCTGAAATTGTAAGTAGCAAAAACGAATCGTGATTCGCGAGAATCGTCGAGCTTACCGTTTCCGTATCACCTGGTGTCCACGACCGAGGGGAAGATGGGCTGCTCGGGTCCCGGCTCCACGCTGCCAAGTCTAGTACGTAGATCCCATCGGCCTCCACCTCGGCCCATTCCGGTGATGTACTCTCAGCAATGCTGGACAGCCGCAGTAGACTCTCGTCTTGATTCAGTAGCAAAGACCGTCGACCGAGGCGGTCGCGACCGTAGTAGATGCAGGACGCGGCGGCGTCCAAGTAGGCGAACGCGAAAGGCCCCTCGATGCTGCGCAGGACGTCCAGGACTGAGTCCTCGCCGGCGTCGCGGCCACTAGCCGCTGTGAGCAGCGAAAATATCGCCTCGCCATCGTTGCCTTGAACGGGCGCGCCCGCAATCTTCCAGGCTTCGCCGTTCCAGCAGAGGACGGACCCGGAGGACGCGTCGCGGAATGGCTGCTTGGTGACGTGGTCACCGCGCAAGGCCAGGACGGTCGACGTGAAGCTCAAGAAGACCGACCTCGCGTCGGGGCCCGAAGTACTTGTCCGGGACTGGACCTCGCCGAGATGATCCGGGCCGCGGTTGCACAGGCAGGTCCTGGTGGCCGCTGGCAGTGACCGGAAGCCGTCGCGAGAAACGCCGACGTGAATCCCGCACATTAAGGGATCAGCGTGGCCACAGCAGCTGCGCGCCGTCAATCCAGATCGATATTCGAGCTTTAGTGGGAAGTCGGTCCTTAGTAGTGCCGCATCGACGTAGTTTGGTCGGGATGCAAGATGATGTTGGATGAGCCCCTGCAATCTCGTCAGTGCGCGAGAGAAATTGGCTGGCGGAATTTGTTCGGGGAACACCGGGGAGACCCACCCACCTGTTATGGGGCTTGATCACTAGCTAAACTCGGATAAACTCTGCTCTGCGGTACAAAACTCCAATCCAAGGTTGTTAAAGAATGTGAAGTGATAAACAGCTGTGGCCTAGTACAAGGTGCTACCTGCTAATATAAAATTAAACAAAAAGACTGTTGAACATCCCAATATCAGCACTTGGCATGGAAACATATTGTACAGGACGGCTTATGTAATGCTGAGTGTGCAGGGCAAAAGGCTTCAGAAGTAGTTCCACCCACACGCGCCCTACCGGTGTTGCCGATGATGCGCTGACTCATTGCATGGGCATAAGCATGAAGCTGGAGATGATGATAATAAAACATGGTTACTCGACAGCCAAAGATGTTGTACCCCATATCACGGACCCCTTTTTATTCTCCGGGTAGCATTCTCCTTTATAAGTTAAGCTTGATTCCCCATCCGATAATGCATTTGCTCAAGTTTAATGCCACCGAATCATTAGATGGTGCGACTTGGCTGTCACTATGCGGTTTCTTGCTGGTCTTTTGGCGTCTCTTTTGGTTGCGTGCCATGTCAATGCCGACTTGGAGACACGAGCTCCTTCTCTTAATCCACTTCACTACGACACTGTCTTTTACGTTGCTGAAGGAGGTTGGGTATGTTCCAAGAAACAACTCAAGTTTCTGAACAAGGCACTCGACGAGGCTCGGTTTACCGCCAAGTCGGCGGCGACTGCCTTGTCAGTAGAGAAATCTGAGCAATCCTTCGCATATCGTTTGTGGTTCGGAGAAAGTAAGGACCTTGAAAATGTGCCCAGTACCTACTTGATCACTGATTCCAAGTCAATAGGCAATGCTACGCCTGACAAGAGGAAGTTAATCCTCAAGAACCATTACCAATCGGTATCAGAAAACATGGTTCATCCGACCACGCCAACAGGAATGAAACCGCAAGATTTATCCTTCTACAACACACGGAAGCAGAAAGGGAGCGGCGTCACCGAGAACTCCCTGATCTACTCTTGTCCTCCTCTCGAGGACAGCCTCTGCAAAAAACATAAGATGAATGCTGCAGTCAATCAGAACCTACCGAGTCGTGCTACCTTGGTGATCCTGTGCCCGTACTTCTTTGAGAAAACGAGTAGCATCGAATCCGTAGCGATGGAATGGAGGGTGGCGGGAAGAGTCATCGGATCAAGTAGGCAGATGAATTCAGGCCTGACGCTTATTCACGAGTTTCAACACATGGCCAAGGTTACGGGACCAGAAAATGTCTGTCATGACATGCCGGATCCCTCATCCACGCAACTAGATCCCGCAACCAGAAGGCCAAAAGCCTGCTACAGTCCTGACTGGTACGTAGAGCACATGGGCATTTTTCTTATGACATATAATACTAATGACTGTACCTAGTTGTACGAGACTCTCTGACAGCCACAAGATTCAGAACGCGGAGAATTACGGCCTATATGCAGGATATATCCAGGCATGGCCCGAAAAGGCAAGGGCCATTCGTCGTTAGTCATAGATCACGACATATATATTTAGAGATACCCGGACTTGAGCTGGATGCCTTCATATATGGCAACTGGCCTATCCACCCCTCCGCTATTCTGAAGGCGGAGTTTTAATGTTATTCAACAAGGACCTCGTAGGATATCACAGACTGGGATTTCCCCGGGATTGGCACGGGGTATGGCACATAGCTGCACCCCCCAAACTCGGGCTGGCTGCATAGTATGTTAGCTGAAGAGCGTCTAATGAGATGGAAACACGGAAGGAAAAGAAGGGTAGTCAAGAAACTCACCATCCGTCGCCGCAATCCGAGACATCTGATCCACAAACTCCGTCCTTGTTGCAGCAATACCCAAAAGCAACGTTGCAGGTGTATCCGTTGGCGCCGCCGCACGTCCCATCAGGTGTGTTCCCGTTCAGCCACGGGACCGGGGCCGGGGCTGCGGCGGGCCTCATGCAGTTACCGGCCTGGCAGTTCTTGATTCCACAAAAGTCCTCGCCGGTGCCGCAGACGCCGTCAAAGTCGCAGCAGTCGCCCCATTTTCCGGCACAGCAACGAAAACCGTGGTCGTAGCCGCAGGTGCCGTCCGTGCTGTAGATCGGGTCTCCCGCGCAAGTGCCCTCCCAGCAAGTGCCTGGCGCGCAGTCTGCCCTGATAAGGACCCCTCCATTTAGGTTGGTAGTCAAGGTGGTTGATTCCTGAGCTATTCATGTCTGTCGCTAAGATTTTCCTTAGGTAATCGCCGAGTGGTTAAGCGATCAAACCAGTGTTTTTCTTCGGCTGATGATTCTTCTACCGAGTTCGATCAATAGGTAGTTCGCTATGCGACACGTCAGTTTTGACGAACGGTTCAGGCTAGCGAAGCCATCACGAAAAACGCAGTCCATACTTTATCTAAACAATTCCATTGACGTTTAGTTCAGTATTCAAGCCAGCGACAGCTATCCCATGTCTAAGACAATATGTATCTTTTGGATTTATATTTTTCTTTCAATGCTTCATGCCTTCGTTTCGACCGCGGTGCTCCAAAGGTGCTTCAAGTTTGTAACACGCTACTTATAATTTGGTTAATATAAGACGAAAATTCATTCTGTCGATTACAATGCCATTCGTTTGTTCTCCTAGGTGTTACCGTCTGTCAGATTCAACTCGTGTCTTATCCCTACCCCAGGTACATAATGAATGCATCAGCATCGGCCACCTACCACGAGGGACATGATCCGCTCCTACCTATATTTGTAATGAAGCTCTCACCTCCATACGGATAGCCAAGGCATATTTTGCATTAGCATGTAATTCAAACTTTGCTTGTAATACATCTTGTGTCTTGACTTGCCACGTTCTCCTCTAAAGACCCTCACTCATCACACTTTGAAACCCCCTACACATAACCTCCATCAATGGCGGCAGGGTGATGAGGTGGAGAAACGGGGGTTTCCGGTTAGAGGCAGATTAAACGAACTTCTGGAGAAGAAACACGTTTTGATAGCACTCAGAGGGAGAAGACAGGAGACAGGCTGTACTTGGCCAAGGAAAGGAGTCTGCTTGCGGATAACAGGGGATTAACATATTAACCTCCGTATTAGAAGCTGCGTTAGCATTTAGCAGCATCACCCCCCCGCCTTATCCTATAGTATTCATAGCACGACCACGACCGACCGGGTTTTTCAAGCCTGAAGGAGTCGGAGCACCTTTAGGCCAGTTCAGTCTCTGAAGCAGGATGTGAGTAACGCATGACTCTGCCGAAGACCAAAAACGTCATTGTTTTATTTAATTAGGATTAACTAATTTTGACCCTGTCATTTGGATTTACTGAACCAATTTCTGCCGGGCTGGGTATGAGTTTCACTGTTATGCATGTACTGATAGATCAGTCAAGAATGGGGCACCATGTTTGTATTAACTGCATCCTCAGTTCGGCAAAACTATCGAGTAATAATATCATCACGACGGTCGAATGGCGGATATTATCCATGGAAAAAATTGGTCCGGACGCCGAAGGAGGATTGCTCACCACGTGGCAGTCCACCCCCGTTGTCACCTTGCAGCTTATTGGGTTGGAAAGCCAACGACGCATGTGGCCTATCGAATTATGAGGCGAGATACGATAGGCTCTTTGCCGCCTGTCAGGCTGAATGAGAGGCGCAGTAGGCTCCGTCCTGGGCAAATTTAAATAAACTCGAGAGTCTCCCGAAATTCTTTCGGCAGTCTTTCCCGGCAGCCTTGTTCCTTTCCGCAACCTAATCCGCAATGGAGGCGGGCGCAAGTCTCGTCGCCTTCATCGGCTTTGAGCTCACATCCATCAAAACCATTCACCATTTCGTCACAAGCATTCTAGATGGGCCACAGAGGTTGCAGGATCTCGCACGAGCGCTCGACAGCTTGCGGGCGGCATATGAGCGCACCCAGGCCCTTCAGGACTTGCCCGGCATCCTGGAATCCAGCCCTTCTTTGCTGAAGCAACTGAAACAATGTAACAATGACGTAGTCAGGTACAGCAAGGCCCTTGAGAAAATGAAGATACAGCCAGGAGAGAGACTGCACACTGCGCTGCGGAAGAAATTCAAAATCCCGCTTTGCGAAGACGAAATCAAGGACATGCTAAGCGTCTTTTCGAGGCATGTAAACAGCTTCATGCTTGAAATCAGCATACTGGATATGTATGTTGATACATCCTCTTTGGTCGAAGGCCATATAACGAGTCGCAGCCGAATCTCGCAGAGTAACTCTTCTGGAATCTCGCAAGTCCTCACAAACAATGAGTACCAATCCGAGATGATGCATCAAAATTACACCAGTCTCCAGAAAGTACAGGAGGATATGTTTCTTTCTAACTTGAAGATCGAACATCTCCAGGATGGTTTCGACGCTCTGGCATTGAAAGTCGAAAACCTGCCAGCTGTGACCACCCAGCAGTCTAATATGATGCTGGAAAGGTTTGCCAAGTTCGAAAGGAAGTTCAACGAGTTGTTGTTGCGAGAAAGGACGATGCTTGATACCACTCACAGGTTTGTCAGCGCCTTTGACATCGCCCCTGCTCAAAAATCCAACGCCGAAAGCGGCAACGATAGAGTGGTGAACAGCATCCGCCGATTATCTTCCCTACTCGACGAAAAAGACCGAGTTGCCGAATTCGACGAAGCTCAAGACATCATCGATGAAATTGAGACACTTCTTCTGCAGATGGAAACAGTCATCCAACATAGGAAACCAGGGGGGTTACCAATCCACAGGACAGAGTTTTGTAGTGTAGGGAAAGAGCATCGGAAGGAGATGAAGCGGGCTCTTGGGGTCTTGAGATGCAGCCCGAAGCTCACCCTTAACCCTCAAAGCTGGAGTGAGTGGACATGACTGCACTCGTAGTGTGCCACGTACTAAGTCAAATTTCTAGGCCGACACCGTCCACTTGCCAAAAGAGCAACGAGAAGAAAACATGATGTTGCGCTGTACCAAAGTCAAATTGGTCAATGGTTGGTCTCAACAAGAAGACAATGGCGTATCTGCGAGACCGAAGCAGGGTGTGAAGAGCACCAGGAATACACCGCCACCATAGCATTCAAGCCAACGGCCCGAGACGGCTTGCATCATATCAAAGTATCCGTCCAACAACTGCAGCAGGCAAATGGCTTCCATACATTTACGCCGGTGGTATCAATTGGACGTATTCGACCTAGCGAATCCTGTGTCTTTCAATGCGTAAGGTCGGGATTATTTGACGAATTCCTTTGGCTTCTCGCCACAGGGGAAGCTTCCTTGCAAGATCGAGACGAGCAAGGGGCGCCACTGCTCCACGTCAGTCTCTCACATGCATTTGGTGGTATTGAATGACAGCGAACAGGCTGACACCTTGCAAAGTACGCATATAATCAGCCCAAAATTTGCAACTTTTTGATCAAAAACGGTGCAGATGTTGATAAGCTGGCCAAGGTTAGTCATATTATTAAAAGCCGTTTTGAGTAGGTAACTCTGTTCGTTTTCATGAAAGCGAAGTAGAGCAACTGAAACATCCTAGCCCAGAAAAGCCCGTTATCCCTCTGTATCTCGCCATGTTTGGTTCACCGAGCACTTTCGGTTGTTTGCTTGCTGCAGGTGCTGATCCAACACTTCGATACAGCTCAGACTGTGGAGAGCTACGTCTCGAAGTCGCTAACGTTGGAGAAGATGTGAGTAAGCCTCCCGATGGCAGAGCACTCCATAGTACTGACTAAACAAGAGCGAATTTGAAGATCTGCTCAGTCTTGGTGGAACATTCTTCAACGTCAACGACCAAAGCCCAGCTGGAATAACCTTAATGCACATATCCGCTCTTCGGACCAAGGAAAACAAAATGAAAGCATTAATTGAGCGTGGAGAAGATGTCAATTTAAGAAACCTCTTCGGACATAACTGCTTGCAATCTTTGGTGGATGTTATGTGGATGGAAAGACAAAGTTTCATCCATGACCTTGACGCGCTTGGGATTTTGCTGGATGCAGGCGCCGACATCTTCTCTCGAGATAAGCAAGGTCGCTCAATCTGGGAAACAGCCAATGCGAACCGAATGCAAGGAAGTTACGCCAGAGACGTACTGGATAGCGCACTGGTTTCCTACGGCTACCACACAGAAGTTTTTGAGTTTGCGGAGAAGGTACCTCGATATGGGAGATATCTAAACGAGTACGAACGGTATCATTTTGATCTGATATGGGAGGGAAAGGAGCATCTATGCCCATATTACGACGAAGGAGAAGAGATATTCGAGAAAGATTGTGATGAAATGGAGAGTAATGGCAATGAGGAACCGTGGTGTGTAGTGAGCGAGGAATCCGGGAGTCAGCAAACGAAGCTGAATGAAGCTGCCGAGCCCGTGGGGGGTTCACCCGCCGGGACTGCCGATGGAGTGGAAAGCAGGCCAGGCATCACGGCAGGTTTCGGAAGCTTGGGTTCTCGCAGCCGAGACCATCACAAAGCGCTCGGTCTCAACGGGCCAAATGAGCCTCTTCATGTCTCTGTGGGGTACTGGCTGTCGACATCACGATCCCAGGGGGAAGCTGAGTTGGAAAATGCCTCAAATAGGGCCCATAAAAGGTCTGGGTCGCTTTCCTTTGGCTTCGATGCCGGGCATGCCGATGATATCTTCCATAACCCTTGGGCGGATGGTTGATGGCCAAAAAGCGGGATATATGTGCGTGTGTCTGTGTACATTTCGACCTTTAGAATATACAGCAAGGTTTACAAGAAGCACTAGCTGTAGCTGACGTGAAGATATTAATACTCAGCCTGTTATTCTTGCCCCTATTACTTACTCATGATGTCTAACACAGGCCTTGGAAGTTTTGGGACCCTTTCGAAATCTTTCACTAGCGGAAAACATAGCTGGGTCCTACCCGAGACTTGAACACATACCTAGATCAGGAGATGATACAAAATCACAGAAACGTAGGTCTTAAAGCGTAATCTATACTTGCTTCCTCGTGGAACGTAATCACATTTGCGAAAAGCCGTCCTCTCACATGCATGCCATCTTACAAACTCCACGTTGCTACGATTTGTGCTTAACAACCTTATATAGAGAATTGTGATGAAAACATAAAATTCTATGATTCATAATTTGTTGTCTGTTTGCGAGCCATCTCAAACCGCTCAATCTTAACTTGCGTCTGTGAACTGAGGAATAAGAAATCACTTGGCCCCTTCCGCCATGCACAACCTCACAATAGTTTCCCTGCCTGACTATCCGCATTCCAAACATTATTCTCCATTGTTATCTCCCTTGCCTTTTCCAAATGTTTTCGCACCTGCTGACGTGCCTGATCTTCCTGACGCCAACAAGTCGGTCGACTGCTATGGTCGTTCGGCTGGTCAGTGAGTCGTTGACTTCAGTTCCTCCTGCCCACTTGTTCGTACCTGTCGGTGTATCCGAAACGTTGGAACAATGCCAGTAGCGCACCAAGAGAACCTTAATCAGTGAGTCTCATACCACCCAGAGATTGCAGCTTGCTTTTCGAGGTATTCTTGCTGGCCGAGGCTCATCACCACAGTCGTATTGCCGAAGGCTCTTAGCGTCTCCGTCCTAATTTCGCTCATCGGGTTACAGACGTCGTGTTCCAGAATGTTGTCGCATCTCATTAACTGGACCGCCCAACAGAGGTTGTTGACAGAGTTGGGGTATGCTGGCGGTAAGTCTGTCAAGCAGGTAACCCCAAGATCGATATCAGCCGACTTGCAACCTCTCATCAATGAGCCAAGTAATGAATTCGAACAGGTAATTCTTTCCCTGTGGTTGTATCTCTTGCATGCTCTAACATCCAAGGCCTGCACCAATGCTTCTCGCAGAGGCTTCAGGACGGCCTTCAACAGGCTCATTCGCGTTTCGGCAACCACATCTTGCAACTGTTAGCTTCTTCCTCAAAAGACTTCTTCGCTGCACTTCAGGGGACTCACCCATAATTTCAGCGGCCATGATGTGGTAGTGGAAGTCCAAGTCTTTGTCTTTGTCCCTGGTAAAAGGGCCGACTTCGCTTTCGCTGTGGCAGTGCTTGACAATTTCAACAATCGCCTTCTCGAAGAGCTCTTTGGCACCGATCGCTCTAGCAATCCACGCGATCATAATCGTGTCATCGCCGAACTCGACAACATCGGCCTCGGGGAGCCATCTGTGAAGGTAATGGCAGAAGAGGTGCGTCATGCCGTACTTGTCGCCAAGGACCAGAAGCCAAAACAGCTCGGGGATGGGAACATGATCGGGGACTATTTTGTGGCAGCCGTGGGCCATGGCCAATATGATGCTCATTGGCAGAATGTCGTCGTCAGGTAGCTCGACAATCCACTCTTTGTCCTCCTTCTTGGATTCCTTGAAGGGGCCGAAGAGCATCTTTTCGAAGACGACGGAAGAGCGTGCCACGGTTCTGGAGCAGACGCGCAGATCATTTGTAGCACCGAACCTCAAGACGAGGTCGCCTCGCTTGTCGAGCTCAATGATGCTATTGCTGTTCATCTCCTACAGACGAGGTCAGAAACGGTTCTTCCAGATTCGAGCTTTGTGTAATGAAGGGAAGCCTTACGAGGTTGGAACGAATTGACGATGTTGCAGAGAATATTAATGAAAAAGTCGAAAATGTGAGCTGAGTTTGCTTGTCTCTGTTGTTGAGAGAGAAAGGAAGATGGTCTCATAGGTGCGTTTGCATTCATTATATGACCCTGGGTGATTGTACCTCCGATATGCTTTACCATGTCGCAAGGTTTGGGACTCTATGGTTGGGGCTCTCCGCTTTTAGCTGAATCTATCTCCGGTCTTGATAGAGTAGATTGTTCCAAGGTACTGCAATACATACGTGAACAAAATGACTCACTTAGGTGCTGGAATGGGTATGGAGCAAATTGTCGATATTGTATCTTCAAGTTCACTGGCATGCAGAGGATCTGATGGTGGCATCGGATGACTGAACGAGGACGCGCAAAGCCGCTACATCAACTCTAGAAAATTCATTCGAATCTAGTCTGTGGTGGATGCACATGGGACGGAGAGAGGAAAAAAGGAGGCAATACCACAAACTGCATGCAATCGTTGCCCATGCACACTCCCCCCTATATACGGCAGTGCAGCCCGCTGCTCATCATCACGACTGGTCCCACTGGCAACAAGCACGACAGCACCAATTGAATTCATTTATGATGCCCGCTTGGGTTTACATCGACAGCGTCAACACGCCAAGGAACTGGAAAAAAAGAGAAGCAGTCGGGAGATGATTGGACTCGTAGCCTCAACGACACAAGCACTAGCTCTTGAGACCAACATGATGGATAAGTTTTACAAGATTGAACTCTATTAATGTGTCGTCGTGGTACTGACTCTCATTCCATCTAGGCACGTACTCCTGGTATTGATATTGATGTGTTCACATTACCAGTCTGCTGTCTGTACCTGCCCTGCAAGATCTCAGCTTTCATCCGTTTCCGCTGGTCTCTTCCGATCAAGAATTGACTTGTTGGCTTGTTTCCGCAAGTGTCCGACTTCAGTGTCCGATACGGGAGGGGTCACTCCTTTCACTAGCTGGCGAATTTTCATCCTGATGTGATGCAAAGGGTTGCATTCTGAACGTAAATCTTTGCAGTCGAACTTTTTTCTTTTTTTTCTTTGGATCGATGATTCCAATCCATTGAAACTTCCGAGGTATAGAGGTGCTGTCATGTGCGCAGGATTTAACTGTTGAATGTTGAGTTTGAGTTTCTTGGCGTATTGCATCAACAGCCCGACGGTCATGGCGTTGCACGAAAGCTTTCCCATGTTGTGGTCAAGGCTGTTGTTTTTGTGGATTGAATAAGTAGCATCTGATGAACAGCCTCGATTTTCAAGTCTCTCCTGAGTTGTCTCATGGAGCAAGAGAAGAATCTTCCGGATAACATCCTCACGCGCCTGGGCTATCCTTTCCATGGGCACCTCTCCTTGTCAGCAATCAATTCAACCAGATCAACTCGGGACGAGACATTGCCCAGGATACCAAGAGGGCCTAAAGGCATGTGCTTGCTGAAAAGATTTCCGTTGCTGACGAGAAGCTGTCCGCCCTTGTCGACTTTCGAGTACAGCACAAGTTGAAGAGCAAGATTCTCAAACGTCTTCATATCACCCAGTACCCAAGCAATCCACAGGAAGGTCTCGTTGCCCGCGACAGTGGCAGCTTCTTTGAGGGGTCAGTACCACGTGGCTAACATGGGTCTCAAGGTATGGACCATGTCGTACTTGTCCGCGACAACGAGCAGCTGGTATTGCTCTTCGGGACTCAATTTCTCCGGGAGAGACGCGAAGTTTCCGTGAATAATGGTGAACAGTAGAACCATGAACTGATATTCATCATCAGGGAGATCAATAACCTAGGAAGATTCTCCTTCCTACTTTGAATCTGCGAAGCTGCCGAAGAGCATCGCTCTGAAGATAGTAGACGATCGGGCAATTGTTCTAGAGCATACGACGAGCTGGTATGTTTTTTAGGCATCTTTTTGACCGACACGTAGAGTCAGGTTGCCTCTAGGATCAAGATAGAAGACTTGATCGCCTGATTGCGATGGCATAGAGGACTTGAGGCAGTCCCATATGGTTTCGTCGGATGCGGCGTCGTTTGGTTTGGAAGCCATGGCTTAATCGTTGAGATGGGAAGGGGAAAGGAAAGGTGATGAATTATTGAGATGAAGAAGGAAAAGGTGAGTTGATTTATTGTGTAGTATAAAGGAAAAGACTGGGGTTTTCTAAGAACGGAAAGAGACAGTTTAAGACTGACCTGGAGGAAACAGCAGCACTGTTGTCAGCCAACAAGTGAACTGACTAACCGACCGAATAGTTAGTCGTCTAACTACCAACACCTTCCGCCTGAACCCCGGCCACGGCAAACTAAAAGCCTATACCGAGCAATACTGATATTCTATTTTGTTCGTCATTTTCCACTTTTGTCCCCTCCAAACACCTACATTATCTCAGCAAGTCGACTGACCACTCGTTCCTTGCAGCTTCCCTGCCTACTAACACTTCATTAGTAAAGTCTTTGTTCGAAAGACGAGTCTAAATTCTGCTAATCCGTCTGGAATCTAAGGATCGCGAATCGATGTTATCCAGAAACACCATGTCCGAGCCTACCGGAAATGACATCTCGTTCGAGAACGAGGAAGGAATACCACTGTGGTCATCGCTCACCAATGTATTCGGAGACACCGGAAAAACAGT
Source organism: Colletotrichum somersetense (assembly GCA_030867255.1). Lineage (NCBI taxonomy): Eukaryota > Fungi > Ascomycota > Sordariomycetes > Glomerellales > Glomerellaceae > Colletotrichum > Colletotrichum somersetense. The sequence continues at coordinate 50,156 of MU843595.1, forward strand.
GGTCCTGCGCCCAAAGGGCGAACCTACCCTCAGGATCGGTGCCGAACAAGACAGTAGTCTCAGCAGCGACATGGGCATCACAACTGACGGGGTATCTTCGATAGAATTCGTCGGCTGCTCGAGGAGCCTGCCTCAGGCTCCTCGCTTCTTCAATGCTCTGTTCTTTGGAAAGTTTGCAGAGGCGTAAAACGAACCCGGAAGTAGCTGGGTCGTCGATTTGTCTGACGATTGCCCGGAACCGATGTACATCCTTCTCGCCATTACTCACAACCGCATTGACGACCTACCCACCACCCTGTCGATCGTGGAGCTGGAAGAGCTTCTTATCCAGGCAGAAAAGTACGATCTGATATCGCTCCTAGGCCCCTGGCTTCCAAAGTGGCTCGATCCAAACATGGAAATTGACTCCTGCGAGGATAAAAGGCTACTTGCCTGGATAGCATGGAAGACCGGTGCTGCTACCCTGTTTGTCAAAGTGGCCGTTGACCTGGCCCAGACATGCCGTCTGGATGAAAAAGGAGGACTGGTAGACGTCGAAGGGGTTTCCGCTGAATGGGGTGAACTCGATAATACGGGCTTTACGAGTGAGTCCTCTCCTGGGGCAAGGCTAACAACTTCCTGCTAACCTGACACGGTTCGCAGACATAGCCAAGCGGGTCAGACTCGAGGCAATCGACAATGTCTTGAAGCTGCTGGAAATAGCTATTGAAATCTCTTTCTCTGGTCATGGCTGCCCCTATTGGTACGATCCAACCACACGTGAATGCCCCCGGACCTTGAACAGAGTCGTCGTAGCTGCCTGTCGTCTTCATGACTTGATCGACAACCGTCGTAAGATTGTGCTGCGCCGGCCCTTACTCAAGAAGGTCAAGCTGGATCGTCGGTCGTATCGGGACAGTGCTCAGGAGGTTCGGGACATTTTACACTCTATCTCTACACCCGGCGGGGGGGCAGGATTGCTGTGGCGAGCATTACCTCAAAATCTTGAAGAACAATGAAATAAAATCGCCCAATGGAAGATCTGGTCGACTGATAGAGGAGCAAGAAGCGTGTTTCCAACAACGGGCACGGGCTATAGGATGGAGTCCTTAGAGGGGTGTACTTGTTTGCTCAGGTCCAACCACATGGCAAATGTCAGTGGGACGACATCCCTGATAATTAAATTCCAACAAAGGGGTCTGGGAAAGTGCATGAGGTGAAAGGAAAGTTTAACTTGAAGCAGAAATCTCGACACGGCATCCAAAAGAATAAACAAGGGTCAGTGTTGCCTTCCAGTGCGTCAAAGGTGTCATTTTCGGGTCGCACGGGTAGATGCAATGGGTGGCAGGAGGAACAGAGTCAACAACGGCAGGGAGCATTGCGTCAGCAGCACGATAGAGAAATGAAATGTAATGATATTCCTAATATTATCTATAATCATGCGCCCTCCTCCGGCATTACCTCCATGGCATCGAGCCATTCCATCACGAAGGCCGTTACAATCTTGGTCCAGTCCCTCACCGTCGGCATGTGGAGGTGCTCTCCGTCGTCCTCCATCTTGTGCCAATAGTACGGGAAGGGCGAGGGGATCATGTGCAGGACGTTGACGCCCTTCATCATGAAGGGCACGTGGTCGTCGCCGATGCCGCTGGTGCCGAACATGCTAGGGGCCTTGTTCACGTCGCTGAGAAACGGAATTGATGGCTGGGTCTCCAGGATGCCGAGGTCGCGCATGCGCTTCTCAATCTCGGCCATGGCCTTGTAGGCCCAGTGGGTGGACTGGAAGTAGGACGGGATCCTGGGCTCCGGGGCGCCCAGAAGGTCGAGCAGGACAAAGAGTCTGATCTGGTCGAGAGGGGTTTTATAATGCGACATGGCGGGGTTGAATGTGTTTTCCCACTCTTGCGACAGGGATCTGTATGAGTGTCAGTGAGGTGACCTATATCAAAAAGGGTGAAGCGGTTCGACTCACCTCGCACCATACAGAGAGTCAGTATCAGTCCAGGTCTTGAAGGCTTCCTCGCCATCCAGGAAGAGTATCTGAAGAGCCATGTCCTGGGGAACGGTGCCTCCATTCTCACCAAGCGCGACCATTTCATCGTACATCTGGGTCAAATACGGGTCGAGAGCCCTGGCAACGTGCAACAGCATAGCACACGGGGCTGCGCTGTCAGTGGCGCCGATGAAGCCGGCGGGTTCGATCTTGCTGTCGTAGTGCGCCACGAGGGTGAGATAGTTGGCCTGACCGGGCTTCACCCAGGGCGGCTCACGCCTGATGATGAGGTTCTGGAACGGGACATCCTTGTCGCCGGTTGCGGGAGTCTTGCCCGTCGAGTTTTGCCACTGCACGGTCCATTTGGGCAGCGACTTGAAGAAGTTGACAAAGTGCTGCTGCGTCTTGACCTGCCCTTCCGTGCCGGGCACCCGAGGGATGAGGATGGGGGCGAGGAGCGGGCCGTTGTGGATGTCAAAGTCTTCCTCGGAGACGGTGACGTTGCGAAGCACAGACTCGGAGAGCGGCGTGTAGGCGTATGCGGCGGCCGCGAGGAGGAGGTGAAGTATCGCGATCCAGAGCCCGCGAACCTGCCCTCTCACGTAAGGGAGGCCGATCAGGGCCATGACGGGGCTGTGATAGGGGGCAGCGTGTGCAGGATGAGGGCTGCTTCAATCAAGAACTCATGCTGTTGTTTCACAGAGCCGATATCGAGAGGTTGTAGCTGCGGCGGGAGCGAGTGACGTTTATCCGCTGATGAATGAGTTCCTGATGTTGAAGTTTCCAAAGAGGTGTCAACTTTTTGGGAGGTTTCCCCCCGACGGAGGGATGGAACAGCTATAACGGGTTAGACCGAAACTGTCCTGCAACATGCGCTGCATTTCCCCTGGACGGATGTTTGGGACAAGTGGGGACCTTGAGAGAATTAGCTAAGCACGCTAAGCTCCTGTCAAAGCAGTTCAAAGTATCCGTACCTCTATCGGTCTATCCCAAGAGGTACGTTTGACCTCTATGATTAAGATAAAACTTTGTCTGTCACCTGCGAACTCAATAATCGATAACCATACCTCATAGATTTTGTTCTACAATATGAAATTAGGTCAAGTATCAAGCATAACACCTTTATTTACTCTGTTTTCACGATTGTGTATGGCTAGTACAGTGTACCTGCCGCGTACTGGCCCCTTAGTCAGCTGCTCCGCACGGCCCGGGAGTGCACGCTCCACCGCGTGACTACACGCGCTCCGAGCATTCCGTCCATCTCATCGCCACACTCATTCACTCACTGACTGCAGCTCCTTGATGTCTTCACCGCTCATCTCATTCCAGAGGTGAGCTCACCTTCTCATGAGTCTCCAACTTCCCACTGGTCCTGGTTTTGTCCTTACAGGCTGTGAGCAATCGAGCCGGACTGTAATACGGGATTTGAGAGTTGGTTTACTCACTCAACTCCGCCGCCGGTGTAGGGTGCCCCCTTTCCCTGCTGACTCACTGCTCATGTAGCATCTTATATGGGTAGATTCGGCTGCAATCCTGGTGCACCTCAGTGCTTAGTCCACTGTCAAGCCTCAAGCAACAAGACTCACTTTCCTTACCATTCATATTGAGTTGACATGGAATCCTTCGTTCATCAGTCTGATCCTTAGGGCAATGCTTTCATCCCATTGCATCACAGGGTGATGCCAAATCGCCCGGTGCCCCCCGAATACTCTAACGACAACAGGAAGAGGAACACTAACAACGGCAATTATCTCAATGAGGGGAATCGAAGTCGGATATCTCTCCTACGGTACTTCTGGCATTTTACTGGGCAACACCTAAGGCCCGCCTTGCCCCTTGGGACTTCGCAGAACACGCCTATTGTTATCTATATGATTTGACGCGTTCGTGAGATGGCTTCAACGGGAATTGGGCGACAAAAGATGCTGGTTTCTATTGCTTTGTTTTTGAGAAGACCGGGTGGGTAATCTCCAAATTCTTGGTATCTTTGACAAACTGATGTGGCAGCTTCTATCCACCGAGAATGCTCGAATTCGCACAGCGGCAGGCAGAAAATCAAAAACAGAATTAAAAGGTCGATTATGGCTATACACTTAGACAACAAAATGATGGTAGGTAGACGTACGCACTAACTCATCTGATCCAGTCGCATCTACTCAACCTCCTAGCAAGTACCCACACTCTTTAAACACCGCCAGCAGCAATCTTCATGAACAAGCGCTCCCGCTTCATTAGCAAACTGCTGACTAGGACAACGCTTCCGGCAGTGATGACCAGGATGTACGGCAGGTTCAGCGCCTCGACGATGGCCTCGAGGACCTCCTGCTGCGTCTGCGGGGGCAGCGTCGTGATAAAGTCCGCCCCGACGCCGGCGATGGCAAGCTGGATCTGGTCCTCCGTGAGGTCGGGGAGGATCTCGGTCAGCCGCGTCTCCGCCCTGTTGAGGAACACGGCGTTGCTGACGGCGAGGGCGATGGTGATGCCGCTCGCCTGCGCCAGCGCCATCATCGACGACGCGACGGCCGCCATGTGCTCCGGCACGCTGGCTTGCGAGATGGAGAAGCCCGCCTGCGTGAACGTCCCGACGCCGGCCCCGAGCATGGCCGAGGCCCCGTAGACCCAGGACGTGCTGGTGTCGGTCTCGACGACGTACAGGAGGCTCCCGGCCGTGATGGTGATGGCTCCGCCGACGGTGAACCAGGGCATGTACAGGCCGAATTTACCGGACGGGTGCGACAGCATGCCTCCCTGCGCCAGCGTGATGACTACCATGACCAAGATGAAAGGCAGGAGCCGCACGGCGGCGTCGATGGCGCTGTCGCCGCGCGTGAACTGGAAGAAGACGGGGATGAAGTACACCGGGATGAAGATGGCACAGCCCCCCGAGGCAGTCACGAAGAACATCAGGATGATTGTCCGGTAGTACTTTCGGGTGCTGATGAGCTCGACGGGGAAGAGGCGGCGCTCTTTGGTGGTGGCGATGCAGTACGCCTGCTGGACCCCGAAAACGATGAACAAGACCCCGGCCACGACGAAGAGGGCGATCTCCGAGCCAGAGTCCCACTCGTACATCACGCCGCCGAAGCTGATGGCCATTACGAAGGTGATGATAGCACCGAGCATGAGCACAGCACCAACCCAGTCGATCTCGGCCAGTCGCTTGATGATTGATGCGCCGGGTTGCGGGTCCGGGGAGGGTAGCATTAAGAGGTAGACAGGCGCTGCCAGACCACCGATCGGGAGGTTGATGTAAAAGGCCCAACTAGACGATGTCAGTCACTATATTCCTTGAACCTCACATGAACTCAATTGACACTAACCGCCATGTTGCGTCGGAGTCGGCGAAGGCTTTTCAACATCAGCTTCTCTTCTGTGGGCTTTCAGGAGGAAAACGGGAGCCGATAACCTACCTCCTCCAATCAAGGGTCCAAGGATCGTGCCAAGCCCCCACGTCAAACCGATGCATGCCAGGTACATTGGTCTCTCCTGGATTGTCGTCGTTTCGGCAATGAGAACCATGACTCCTAGATACATACCGATGCCGCCGAGACCGCAGAGCGCACGCCCGACGATGAGGCTGTCCATGTTCGGGGCCGCGCCGCAAAGCGCGCTGCCGGCCTCGAAGATGACGACGCTCCCGATGTAGAGCCACTTGGGCTTCAGGTGGGAGTACAGCTGGCCGAACAAGAGGTTCACCGCCGTCGCGGACATGATGAAGGCGACGGCCAGCCACGCGATGTCACTGATGGCGTCGAACTGGAGCACGATCTGCGGCTGCACGTCGGCGACGACGGTGTTATCGAGGGCGAAGAGGAAGGTTGAGGAGAGAATGGCGAAGACGATGAGGTACCACCGGAAGCCCGTGACGGTGCGTACGGGCTCCGAGGCGGCAGCCTCCTTGCCGCGCTCATTGTCAGTGTTCTCTCCCGAGGGGGGCCCCTTGTTGGACGAAGAGTCGGCCTGCTCTGTCTTCTCGAGCACCCCGCCGGTCTGGGATGGGGGCTCTGCCTCGGTCTGGGCTGCCATGGTTGCTTTGTGGGAGACGTACGCGACAACAAAGAGTGCGTGTGGTTATCGAACAGTCAGTCTGCTCTTAACGCACCTTTGAAGGGGACCGGCCCTGCCAAATACCCGGTTGTCCTGATGACCTCTCACCGTTTTCTACGATAGCAAGCCATAAGCTCAAGTCTCACCGCCAAGAGATTGCAATTGACAAAGCCGTAAGCCTTATCATGCAGCCACCCATACACCCAGCCATGCTGTCCAGCCCTCAGTTAGATTCGGTGGCTCGGCCAGCCCAGAACTCACCGCTCTAGGCATCTATGGCAGCGAGCCACAACCTAAATGAAACCTGTAGAGCGTTATTTATGTTTCTGTTTGAATAACCGGACAGGCGCCAAAGAGCCTCTTGACTTCACAAAGAAGCGTGCGGACAACACAACGAAACACCTAAAAGGAGGCAAAAGCTTTGTCTGATAAGCCTCACGGCCCAAGCAGGCCGAGATGCCATACTTGCATTGCATATACAACCACTCTCCAGGTCTTTGGGATACCTTGACCCCGAAAGTTCCGCCATTGGTCTGGGTCTACCTCTCTGATCGGCTGCCTGCTGACACGGCGTGAGATTGCCAGCCGCTTTAGGAAAACAATAGGAGCTGACCTGCCACATGTCAGAAACGCCACAAAACAACGACGCCTGACGTACGTCAGACCCTCTGGCGTATCAGACTCATCCCGCTAATCAATCTCACTCGTCGTGATGGACTTTTCATTCTCATCTAGACGGTCTGATGCCGTGGCCCGATGGCAGGTTTAGGCTCTTTGAGGCTGAGATAATCTTGAGTGAAGACAGCGCATAACTGACGGTAGTCAGACGCGCCGGCCGCCCCATAGGTTGATAGGGCGTATTGGATTATGGACAGGAGAACTGGCTGGTTGCTGATACTTGCGAGCTTCGCAAGCGATGGTCTGATCCATTTTCCCTTGTGAATGATGCAGGGGTTGCCTTGAATACGTCACGCATCTCAATATAACTAAAGCGTGTGACCTGAAATGTGTCTCTAAAGCAGTGAGTGTCATTCTATCCTGAGTCTACCTGAAGCCATGGTGGCGCAAGATATCTCTCGTCTGACGATCCATCGCTCGCCCAACGACTCATTCCTCGTCCGACGACCCGTTTCGCGTCCAATGATCCATATGTAATGAAAATCTCATCACCCTTCCCCTTCAGACCTCTCAAGCAATGATCCCTCCTAATCGATTACCTTTCAAGGAGAAGTGGATCTCTTCAGCTTTACGTTGTCTGCATTAGTGTCAAAGACCACGGACACGTTCTTAGCGCCGACGCGCTTGCCGTCATGGCTGACTGAAAAGTCGATGCTCGCACCAGCGCAAACCATTTCGACGGTGTAGTCGAGCCGATGAAAGACTTTGCCAAGCGAGTTTACATGACGCGGAAGAGCCTCGAAGTCAATCTGTTTGTTCCAAGTAATCTCGCATAGCTCCCTGACCGAGTTATCCATCTCGGGTGGCGGAGGCCAGGCTGAACTGACGTAGAGCGACTCCGAAACCTCGGAAGGGGCTGAAGCGTACAAGCGGTAAAAGTCCTTAGTCACAGGAGTTGTGCCCGAGACATCGGTATTCTAGTTTGAAAAGGATGATATCAGCGTTGTGGAGATGACACGGAAGTTTGACAAAGATCAGAAACTTACTTGTTTGAGAAACCAGCTCATCTGGTTGTGAGCCATCCACTTCTGTTCATCTTTGCACCACTCCCTTGACTGAGAACTGTGCTTCTTCCTGTCAAATTCGGTATAGAACCTGGTTCCATAACTGGCTCGAGCAATTCTGGACCTGACACTAACGGATAGGCCAGGAGAAAGGTTTTGCTGAGTTAGCCCTTGGACTACTGCACCGCGACAAATAGCAGTCCAGCTATGCTCTGTTAGTAAAGGCAACTGAACATGGAGAATCGATCTTACGGCTTTGCGCCTGTGGCTTGGAGAAGCGTGATGTCTTTGTCAATAGCTGACCGAAGATAGCTATGAAGATAGCGGCATCTACCAAAGCCGCCAACGAGAATGACGTTCTAGCATACCTGTTAGCGAACGTAACCCGATCCGAAATTTCGTCCTATTGCATCGTACGAACTGACCTTGGGAGGTTTTCCCGACTTGGAATGGACGCCATCGATTTGCTTTTGGACCAAAGAACCGATCTTGTTGGCGATGGGATCAAAAACAGAGATCAGGTCCTGACAACTAAGCATTAGATTACGCTTCCGCTTGATGCCTTGCTGCGGGTTCTTCTTGACTCGGCATCCAGGAGGCAATTTAATGTGCCACTGTCGATCCTGTTGGCCGTCAAACTGTTGCTTTATGCCATTCTCCCAATCTCCATTGAGAATATTCGCGGCCTCGTCTTTGGGGACATTGTCCCAGGCCTGCGGAGTGACTTTGTTCTTGATCATTTCGACGAATGCTTCATCAAGGAAAACTCCACCGCATAGATCTCCGTCTCCTTTGATGGCTTCGCGGACGACCATAGGCTTCAGGCTTGTCACTTCGTAGCTGATGAGATCGACGGTGCCGCCACCGGCATCACAAACAACAAAGTGGTCTCCAACCTGTAACCATATCAGAATGTGGTTTAGCTATAGAATAGAAAGTGACTTTACCTTGATGTTAGGTCGTCCTGCAAGGTCTCTCATTGTGGCCAGAGCTGCAGCTTCCGGCTCTGTAATGAATGCAAGCGTTGTCTGTCCGGCGGGACGCTCTTCAAGAAGGCCAGCATTTTTGGCAGCACGTTGCATGCGAGTTTTCGCGTATTCTGGCCAGATGGCCGGCAGTGTGACGACGACATGGAATTTACACATGTTGACGAGGTCATTTCCGGTTGACAAATCGATGCTTTCAATCGAATGGTTCCACAAGCGGCGGAGGTAGCTGGTGATGACATCGACGGGATCTTTGTTTGCATCCTTCACTGCCTTTCTAGCCGTAGCTATCTTGGAAGAAGTTCGAAGGTTGTCGGGAAGGTCCACTTCGTCGACGAGAAGCAGCTTGAACCACCGCATTGCGTCTTGGATTTCCTCGATCGGGATCCCGTAACCCCAAAACACGGCGTTTTGGGCGCCACGGTACAGAATTTCAGTGGGTGCTTTCTCTCTATCAGAGGCAAAATTCATCTCTGCTTCCCATCTCGTGATGACTTCGATGTCGTTTGGCTGGCCAGAAAAGGCCCAGCTGACGCCCGAGAAACTGAGCACATCAAAAATTAGCTTGCGATCATGATTCGAATTTGACTTTGACTTACGTGGTTCCGAAGTCGATGCCAATTACTATGGCATCTGCGCCGGCCATGATGAAGCTGATATTCGGCGAAGGGGGTGACTGTTTGCTTTTGAGTGACGAATCAGCTACCCAAAGTCGGATGAGTTTGATCCAAAGTCAGATGAGTTTGACCAAGAAGATAACTCGACGAAGATGGTGGGGCAACAGTAGATACCTAGGTAGAGTAGGTAGGTAGGTAGGTGAAGAGTGGATGAACCCCCGGGAAAATACGAATAGGTAATACAAAGGTTTGAGGAAAGTGCGGCGGGCAAGAAAGAAAAAACTAGGCAAATAACCACCTGCCCTTCTTTTTTTGTTTTCTACCTGCCTACTCGCCTACCTACATGCTTACTTACCTCAGACAGGTAAACAAACAAACTGTCCGCTCTCTTTCCAACTGCATAGCCAGGTTCGCTCCCATCTCCACACCCACTTCATTGGTTACCAGACTACCTAGGGGCATTGAAACAGGCCGCATTTTATGCCATTGCACCGCTCTGGCTTGGAATACGAGGCACTTGTCTTAATTACTCAATGATGCAAGTCTGAACACATTCTTCTTTAAGTACAGCCTCAACTCCGTCCTTGATTCGTCAAATCGCCTCAAAATGCAGCCATTGTTGAACATGGACAGCAAGACTCCACGCGTAAGTAGAACAGAAAAGCAAATACTTTGAGTCTCGACTAAATTCTTTTAGGATACCGATGGAGACGTCAAAATGATTCTCGATCCAGCCCAGCCTTCACAAGTGCAGCAAACAAGCGGCGGAGAAGAGACAAGAAACGATATTTCTCTAGACATCAACAGCTCCGAGGTGCAATCCAGCCAAGAGCACCAGCACCATGAAGATCTCCGTTCAGACCTGCGTCAAGAGGACTATCAGCACTTGGACGTCATAATGGACATGACGGTATGCAATTCTACGCCAAAGACGCAAGTTGAGAAACCAAGTGCCATTGATACCTTATCTCATGACCAGATGACAAGGGCCCAGGATGCGAATCACCACATGCAAGATGAGACCAAGATTCGACATCTTGAAGATCTGATCATTCAACTACAAACGCAGATCAGTGAGTACGAAAGTGAGATTTCCGGCCTTCGAAGTCGCATTGAGCGTTTGGGAAATGGCGTTGCTCGTTATGAAGATATGATCAAGACCGTTGAGCGCCAGCAAGCCAAGGTGCACCGACTTTTTCAACGCAGTATTTCTGAGCTCGAGACGCACATTGACAAGCGTGATGATCAGATTCGCCATCTCAAAGCACAGGTTGCATCCCGTCAGGCAGTCGAGTCACAAGACAAGGCCATTGCCAACTCGCGAAAGGTTTCAGACGATGCCATCAAAGCCAGCTGGGGAACAATGGCATACAACATCGAGAGCCTCGTTGTCAACATTCTGAGCGGGTGTCCCTCCCAGCATGATCTAGATCATCATGTTCACGAGGACAACGAAAATTCTTGCGCTTTTTGCCAACTCGATAGACACCAAATTCTGCTTCTTGAAAACGAAGAAATGAGAGAAAGTATTGTTAAGAAGCTCGTTTGGGACGCTGTCAGTCGACGGATCTTCCCTGCCAACGGAGTTCGCTCTGGCAAAAGTAGGGTGGTGGATCCGGGCCAGTTACTGTCTGCTCTTATGAACCAGTTGCTTCGTAGGTCCACCCAATTACCTGTTCAAATTGTGATATCTGATCACTGATGATGCAACTGCAGAAGTTCCCGAGATAAAGAACAAAGTCGCTATGCTACTTCGATGGAAGGCCGAGAGCGCCGTCATGATCGATGACGTCGTAGGCATCGATAATGAAGAGCTGGATACTGCCGTCAATGAGGAACACCAGGGTCTCTGCGCATTTATCCCTCTCGATTGCACAGACCACACGGCTGCGCGACAGAGCCTCCGTCGGGAGCTGCGGAAAATTTTCAAAGAAGCGGCCGAGATACACCGAATCTTTATGCAATCCCGAGCGCACTTTTACCTCGATCCTGTCGATACTGAAGGCGTTGTCTATTACAACCCAGAATATCATGAAGCCGAGGCATGGGATAAACAGCCGAGCGGAAAGAGCGTCGTTCTGCTCGGTATTTCACCGAGTCTAGTCAAAGTTGGAAACGCAGACGGCGGCCACTACGACAAGAGCAACCGGCTGGTTAAGGCATCGGTGATCTGCGACTAGGGGTGACATTGGGGTAGTAGCATCGTTGGCTTTGGAGAAGAAGGTACTTTGCAATGCCGAAGAAGATCCTTGAGGAAAGGAAACGTTTCCAGTGCTGCGAGAGGGGAGGCCAAACGCTTGCAATCGGGCCTCTATTTCTTGCATCAACATGGCTTCAGGCAGGGAGTGCACACAAGATAGAATGACACCGCATCATAGACAAATTTTGATTCACACTTTGGCGAGGTTGCGATGCGTGACATACTGAAGACAGTACACCATTCACAAGCGAAAATGGATGAATCAATTCTTTGCAACTTTGAATGGTTGAATAGCGAAGCGCTGGATTAGGACCAAAAAACGCAAAAGAGATAGCACAACCTGGTTTCGATCCAGGGACCTCTGGGTTATGAGCCCAGCGCTCTACCCCTGAGCTATTGTGCTTGGGTACTTGTTATATAATTGTGGCCCAAATTGAGTTACTATGTACTGCTGAAAAGTGGGACTACCAACTTTTCCGGACGTTCAACCAACCCAACTGCCAATCTGTAGCAGAACGCATGTATGGGTAACAAAGCCGAACTGGCCAAACTCGCTGCGACCTTTACTTAGCTCCTTGAAATCCTTGTTCCGACCCATACTCCCGCCAAAACACACATGCCGACCGGCTCCCCGGCAACGGAACCCGAGTATCGGAGCATACCTACCCGACCAGCGACTGACATGGCCCCCCCTTGATGCCGAGTCGGTGCCGGCCGACAGTGGTTTCGCTAGACTAGGTAGACGATGGTAGGTGATTCTGCTACCTCGACCTCAACGCTAACCCCGGTCTCGCGCCATCGCAGGTCACAGGGCGGCTTATCTCCGTGACAAATGCACCCCCGGTAATCGGTGGGATGAGCAGTGCGCGCCCCCGCTAATGAACCACTGGTCAAAGAGAAGAGAGAGAAAAAGTCGGAATGGTCAAATGTCACTTCCTCTTACCTAGACGTGATACTGTTGGAGTTCGTTGCAGCACGAATTACATAGGCATTGTTCGAGACTAGCGTTTGTTTGTTTCATTTTGCATCGTCGTCAAGGCCTCTCTGAGTTCGAATACACATAGCACACACAACCAAGCGCCAGCGCACTGCGATGACCTCATGATCCTCTAGCCTCAACGGACTCCCGAGCAGACGCTAAGAACGGGAATCAAGCAACTTTTAAAACGAAAAAAAAAAGGGGGGCTCAGGCAGCCGAATTCTGCTGCAGGCCTCCTCGGAAACACCAAGTTTTACGTAGCGGAGCGGAACCTTGTTGCAAGCCCCAGGACCTGAGAGGGAAAAAATCACGATGTCAGAGAGGCGAAAATCCATCGACAACAGCAGAGGCGTCATAGACAGGGGTGCCGCGCCCGCGGAAGCGGCCGCAGAACATACTTCCATCCCGCAAGCCCCAGCCGCAAACTCTATCCTAGATGGCTCCGGCGAGGACAAGGATCGGAGGGCACCGACGGGCGAGGACACGAGGTCGCCGACGCCGTCGCCGTCGCCGTCCAACTCGGACTGCGAATCGCACAGGGATAAGGGGCGCGGCGGGATTCTCGACTGGGTTGTGCGGGCCCTCACCTGGACGCCGAGGCGGCTTCGATACGATGCCGCGAACCCTCCGGAGTTTACACTCGCGCTGAACTTTATGTTTGCGGTGGTAAGTTTCTGCCCCTTCCCCACTACGATCGGACGAACCAGCTTGTGCAAGGATGGATGCTGAACGGACGTGTAGGCGGCGACGTTTACCGTGGCCAACCTGTATTACAACCAGCCGGTGCTGAACAGGATCGCCGAGACGTTCGACGTCAGCTTCGAGAGGGCGTCGTCGGTGGCGACGCTGATGCAGGCCGGGTACGCGGCGGGGCTGCTGTTCATCTGCCCGCTGGGCGATATGGTGCGGCGGCGGCCGTTCATTTTGGGCCTCATCTGGGTGACGGCCATGCTGGTGAGTATTCCGAGAAAGCCAGGCCGGAAGCGTGATAATTCAGCTAACAATCACTTCAGTGGCTCGGACTCTGCGTGACGAACTCCTTCGCCGCCTTTCTCGCCCTCTCCTTCCTCGTCGGCGCAACGACAGTAACGCCGCAGCTCATGCTCCCGCTCGTCGCCGACATGGCGCCGACGCACCGGAAGGCCAGCTCGCTCTCCATCACGACGTCGGGGCTGATGCTTGGCATGCTCATCGCGCGCCTGCTATCGGGCATCGTGGCCAACTACACGTCGTGGCGCAATATCTACTGGATCGGCTTCGGGGCGCAGTACGTCATCCTCGTGCTGCTCTTCTTCTTCCTGCCCGACTACCCGTCCAAGAACCCGGACGGGCTGAACTACCTGAGCGCGCTGTGGACGATCGTGACGATGCTGTTCACGGAGCCGGTCCTCGTGCACGCCTGCCTTATCGGCTTCTTCATCAGCGCCATCTTCACGTCGTTCTGGACGACGCTGACGTTCCTGCTGGCGTCGCCGCCGTACGAGTACCCGTCCGTCACGATCGGGCTGTTCTCGCTCATAGGCATCGCGGCCATCTGTGGCGGGCCGGTGTACGGGCGGCTTGTCATGGACCGGTACGTGCCGTTCTTGTCGTCCGTGGTGGGCCAGGTTGTCATCCTTGCCGGATGCATCATCGGCGCGTTCACGGGCGAGTTCACGGTGGCGGGACCAGTGATCCAGGCGATCTGCATCGACATGGGCATACAGACCGCGCAAACTGCCAACAGGACGTCCATTTACACCATCAACCCAAAGGCGAGGAATCGCGTCAACACGGCGTACATGGTGTGCGTCTTCTGTGGGCAGCTAACAGGCACAGCGGTGGGGAATCGATTATATGCGCAGGGTGGGTGGAAGTACAGCGGAGGCGCCTCGAGTAAGTTAATCCACTCCGTCTGCTATGATTGTGTCTGGTGCGAATGCTGACGCCGTTCTCTAGTCGGCTTCATCGGACTGTCGTTGATCCTCACCATGTGCAAGGGTCCAAGGGAGAAGAGGTGGATCGGCTGGAGCGGCGGGTTCAAGCTGCGCAGGGACGAGGTCCCGAAGAAGGCGGAGCCTGCGTCGCCAGAAGACGGAGAGGAGGCAGCAAATTCGGAACGGGAGCGAACCGGGGAGAAGAAGACGGCGGCCGGAGCCGATGGCGAGGAGATCCGGCGGTGAGGGGGTTCCGTGTTTGTCGGGGATTGGTCAAAGATCGTCAGTCTGGCCAGTAGGTAGCTACCATGTACCTAGGTAGTCTGCCTAGCTGTAGGCGGCCCCATGTCTTTGGCAGAAGCTTATTATTCAAGACGCAGCGGACCAAAATGCCTCACCTGATAAAGCTTCGATGCATCCTAATCCCAAGTCTCGAGTTGAAACTTGGATGAATAACGTCCAGAACTGGAGGAATGATGTACCCGTACAAACCTACCTACTTTCTGAGGTGCCTTGTGCCATTCTCGGTACCTAAGCAGGCAGATAGAGGAAGGTGCCTGACAAAGTAGGTACCGGTATGCGGCTTAGTTTACCAGGTCCCTCCTTCCTTTCCGCATTCTCGTTGCCGTTGTCAGCAGAACGTTCTTTCCCGATGTGTGAGTGTGTGATCATTCGTATTCCTCCTTCCTTTACGGCACAGCCCGTGGCCCCGGAAACGAGACCCTCCCAGGCGCCTGCCAAGATGCATAGTCAGAGTGGCGGAGCGGAGCATCCGGGGCGGGGGGTTGCAACCACTGATCAGTGTCAATAGCGGCCGTTGAAGGCTCGCTTCGGCGGGTGCTGTAGGCCTAGCGCCTCTGCCATCACCGGCGAACACGCAGTTCCAGTTTGAGTTGACGGTAACAACGAGGAACCCCCGCAAGGCCCACCGAAATCACGCATTCGGGAGAGGGTGGGGGACCAGGCTCCCCCCTTGGACACCGCTGGAACTGTGCAAAATGCGACCCGAACCAACCACCGCCAACGGCCAAGATCGGCAAGGCAAACGAGCAGGAAAATAAATAAAGAGAACAACGGACGATTAAAACCCGCCCTTGTCCCGGATCTGATCTGAAAGCTGGAAGCTTACGCCTGGGATGGGCATGACGGTCGTCTCACCCTCATCCTCACCCTCGTCATACTGCCTCTCATCCTCATCGACGACGACGACGACGACGACGACGACGCTGCCGCTCATCTCAATTCGGTCATGTTGAGTTGCAACCCGCGAGGCATCAGCGACAACCCACGGAAATCGCCCTGATGGCCCGCTTCCAGGGACTTGACTCGTCCGACCTGTTCCGCTTCGACACCCTTGCCCTACGCGACGACATCCTGATCGCCGACGGCAGCTCCGCCTCAAAAGTCGAGTACGATGAGTACGTCGTCTTTAAGAAGGACAATGGCATCCCCTCGGGCATGAAGACGGACCTGGAGGGCGAGCAGGACATCAGTTTCCAGCTCCAGCACAATGACGAGTTGCCCGGCTACCACAGCCTCGATCTCGCCTTTCGCCGCGGGTATTGCATGGACCACAATGTGAGCATTGTCTCATCAATTGGCTTTCCAAGTTGCAAGAAGCCAGACTGACGGCTCCCACAGGGCGTCTTCACACAGGAACCAGCACGGCATCCAGAACTGGTACTCGATGGACGTGTTCGCCGAGTGTGAGCGCATACCCAGCCACCTGTTGCCCCAGTTCCGAAGCTGACAGTCGCAGTATCTGCTTCCGTCGCAACAAATCTTTCGACCGTCGGGAAGACGGCATCACCATGACCCCCGAAGACCTGGACGCCATGGACCTGCACCCGGCCACTCTGCAGTACTCCCGCAGAGTCACCAACGAGTCCCGCTTCTGGTCCCTCGATCGCTCCAAGCTGAGTGAGTTACTCGACCGCTGCCCTCACTACGATGCGCCCGCTAACACCGCCAGGCCTCATCCTCTCTTTCTCCAACAACCCGAGGACCCCTTATGACTTCCTATCCTTGACCTACGACGTCCGCAGCCGCACTTCCTCCGTCCTCATCAGACAGTCCTACCATCCTCGCCAGCACAGCCTCGAGAACCTCGATGAGTACGACCAGCGCCTCGAGGCCTGCCGCGCCCACTGGGCTCACCCCTTCATCACCCCCGTTGTCCTGCTCCAGGTCCAGTTCATGCGCACTGAAGAGGCCGTCATGGAGAACATCAATCACGTCAAGGCCCTCGAGTGGGAGGTCAGCAGCATCGCCGGCTTTGAGGCCTTTGAGATGGAGCGCGAGCGCCGCTCCAAACTGATGCGTCGCCTAACTTTTGGCGCCCAAAATGATAAGGCGCCCCAGGTCACCGGGCCCATGGGCATGGCGAACCTCATGAAGAGCGCTCACGATGTGCTCAAGGAGTCAATCAAGCTGCTGGACACTGTCCGCTGGATGGAGAGGGTCGTGAGGCTGATGCTGCAGGCTGGCGATGAGCTGGCGGAACGCATGTCAACCGGAGAGCTCAAGATTCGCATCGACAACTTCCACGTCGGCAACACTGACGCCGACCAACGTGACCAGCAAGAACAGCAGGCCTTGCCAGACGAGCCCCCGACGGGCCCGCCTTCGCGCTCATCCGCTAGCACACGCCGACGATCATTACCCCCTGGCCCCGCCCCCGATCCGCTGGCCGACCCCCTTGGAAACCACTGGCACGAGATTCGGCAATACCTCGAGGGTCTGCAAAGGATGTGCATGGGTCTCGAAACCGACCGCCGCATGTCAGAAGCCCGGTGCCGCGCCCAGATCGATATCGTATGTTACACAGCCCCCCAATCGCCTACTGCAAATCCTCCGATTCCCCTTCTGACACGTTCCAGATCTACAGTAAGATGGCCCAAGAAGACAACGTCCTCAACGCCCGCATGGCGGTCGCCTCCTCGCGCGACTCGTCCTCAATGAAGGCCCTCGCCGTCATCACCGCCGTCTTCCTCCCCGGCGAGTTCCTCGGCACCCTCTTCGGCATGTCCATGTTCGACTGGCAAGCCTCGGGCGAGGATGCTGCGGGCGACAGCGGCGGCGCGCAGAACCCGGAGCCCGGCACCGCGACGAATCCCAAGGACCCGGTCCCCGTGCTGAGCCACCTGTTCTGGGTCTACTGGGCGACGGTGATCCCCCTGACCGTCGCCATCCTCGTCGCCTGGCGTGCGTGGTGGGTCAGCCAGGACCGGTACTTCCGGCAGCACCTGTCGCGGGAGCTGTCCGAGGAGCGGTACTGGACCGCCGACGGCAAGCCGCGCAAGCTGGAGCACTCGTTCTGGTGGGACTTTTTCTACCTGTCGGTGCGGCGGGACGAGCGGCCGGCCCCGGTGAGCGACCCGTACAGCATGCTCGACCTGTCGCCGAGCATGTCGCAGGACAAGGACGAGCTGCGGTCGCCGCGGGGCGAGGCGACGACGGTCCGGAGGGGCCAGATCTCGTTTCTCCGGTCCCAGAGCATGAGGCAGCGGAACGCCGTGGCAGTGTGAGCGGCTGTACATATATCTGTATGCGTATTTAAGACGTCGGTTGGGCCGTCTTTGTTTAGTCGCGTCTATGCTCGGCATGTGTGGTCTTGTTCAGCGCTTTTGGGGTGTTTTCATACATACATCCCCCCTCCCCCCTCCTGTGGGAATTGGATGTTGGCGCTGGTTGTTTGCCACCAGAATATTGCTCGCGAGAGATTTAGAGGTGCATAAGCAGATCTAATAAAGACCATGTTGATGGCAGATTTTGGTGTGACGGGCTAATTTGCCGAGGAATTGCTCGACTGTCCAAATGATCATGTCCCAACCATATATGACACCAAGACGACAATTTTACCCATCCTTAGTCGTTCAGTATTTATCCAGCAAAGCCTGATGTTTTGTATACCTCAGTATTGGTCCATGGACTTCTCTCGATTCTGCGGCTTGGGCTGGTTGTTTCACGTTTCCTTCTGACGCTAGGGCAGATGTTTGCCTACCCTCTGATGGGGCATCTGCTGCACACCACTAACCATGGCATCTCGCCAATACTCACTACCTTTTGAGTAAGGCACCTTTTACATTCATGCTTTTCGCTCCCATTAGACCTGTATCATTCGATTCTTTACAGGGTGATATGTTTTAGTGAACAAATTCCGCTTTAGACCACCTTGGTATGGCGTTGTTACACGGTGTATCCTGGGCGACTTAGGCAAACAGGCCACTAGAGGGGCAAGCTCAACCAACAGTTGAGAGGATAGGTTGAAGTGAGACTTTTCTATCTCATTCTTTGTTTATTAAAGTTTGTCTGGGTCATTATCTACAAGAGCCAACAAGAGTCGGTAGTTGCGTGGTGTAACAGTGTTGGACCCGCCATTTGCATCTGAAAGGGCATGCCGCCACGCCCAGCTGAGAGACGGCACCGCTACATACCACAGACTCCTCTCCACATATATCCCATATCACAACCACAGATTATCGCCCAGTAGGGTTGCACATGGATATATTTCTGCAAGTTTGTGCGGGGTTGTGTTTGTTGTTGTTGCTGCTGCTTGGAGCTTCTTCGGATCTGACCACAGTGCAACACCCCGACCTGCAAAGCTTGCCTGGGTCCAGCAACGAGATGTCTATTCTGCCTTCCCCAACTCCTCTATAATGAATTTATTTCATTATTCAATAAGGCAGTTGGTGAGAGGCAGAGTGTTGCAGTCTGACGTGGCGCTGAACATCACACGTAAACTACATTATATAAGTAGCTGCCCGGAATCCTCATTTTCTCTCCACTCTAATCTTCAATACTGTCCGTAATGACTGGAACAAAGAAGATCTTAGGCTTTTCACTTTCTGTCTTGTGACATTACATTATCTTGCTATGTGCTTCCTCGGATCTAACTACTTTATTATATTCATGTCTTCTGGAGCACAACTTCCAAGACTGTGGCTGTCTCCTGCATCACACAAGCTTTTGGAAAGCATTTCTCCGATAACGAGGCTATCATCAGAATAGGTAGGTAGTCCGGTTACCAACGACACCTAAGAACTTGCGCTAATCCCATTTTGATGAGCATTTTTCGGGCTTTTCTTACCTCCTCCTTGTCCACCAGACTCATTCCTTCCCTCCTGTCTTGGTACGAGCTCTTGAATGTAAGTAATAAAGGAGAATCAATCTTTTTCCCCTTAGTATCTCTATTCATCTGTCAGTTAGCTCGTTGTCCAATGGACTCATTAAACTCTCATTCTTCTCTACAACCATATAAGCCCTCTCTTCTCCCCTTCTACCCCCAATCCTTCGCCCTGGTCCACCCACAAAAGTTGCCCTTCTTCAGGATACCCAGTCTATCCAACAAAAGTTCCTTCTTCTACTTACATTCATCAATTCCTCTCTGTCCTGTCTGGCACAGTCACTGCACATACTGCACTCCACTCCATTCACGCCACAACACCAGTCGAGATGTTTGCAAAGGCCATCATCACCGCTGCCGTTGTCTGCCTCACCGCCATAAGCGCCGACGTGGGACCCCTCTCAACTGATCAGAACCGGGCCCTGACGACCATCAACGACGCCCGCATCGCTTCCGGCGTTCACGCCCTTGTCTGGAACACCACCCTTCAGACAGACGCCACCGCCTGGGCCGAGCGGATTGCCGCCGCGGGCTACCTCGAGCGCGCCCCCGCCTCGTTGCGCAACGGCGCGGGCGAGGTCGTCGCTTTCTTCCAGGCCCTAGACGCCGACACCGCTGCCCTTCGCTACCCCCTCTCCGAGGCCGCCAATCTTTGGCTGAAGTCTGGTCACATGGCCAAGTCTGAAACCGTCATCCGCCAGGAGGCATTCAGCAAGGCTGGTAAGTTCGTTTCTGTTCTTTTAAAATGTGTGGTTTACTGACTCCATCTCGCAGAGCAGCTGTTGTCCCTCGCGGCAACCGATATTGGATGCGGTACCGCCCACAGCGCCCTTGGCAACGGTGCCGAAGATCCTCTTCGCGTCTACGCTGTATGCCGCATCTTCAAGGATGTCTCTGAGTAAGTCTTGTCTCGCACTCGCTTTTCCCTTGTTGTCTGCTTCCAAACTCAAACACAGAGCGTCGCCAGGCACATGAAGCTCTCGGCTCGCCAGGACCTCCACCCCGGCCCCTTCTGGGGCGACATCACCTTCTTCAACCCCGGCCTCGGCGCCTGCGGTGAATTCGACGGAGACGGGTCCATGATCGTCGCCCTCTCCCACATCAAGATGGGTTCTCAGTCCAACGGCAACACGCTCTGCGGCCGTCAGGTCCGGATCAGAGGCCCCAAGGGGGAAGCCGTCGTCACTGTCACCGACAAGTGCATGGGATGCGGTTTCCATGACATTGACGTCAGTCCTGCCGTCTTTGAGAGGGTGGCTGGCAACCAGGGCCTAGGTCGGGTTGGCAACATTGAGTGGTCTCTCATTTGAATCACTTTCCCGACATCTATATGATGTTTCCCCACTCTTCTATTAGTTAACTTCTCGGAAGTCTCTGAAGCAGAGGTCTAAGTCTTGCAATCATGCCGCAAAGGAGATATGTTTTCCTCAGATTGAGAAGTCTCATCTTTCGGGCAGCATCACAATATACCTAGGATGATTCATCCGAGACCGTCTCTTCCATTGTTTTGTGAGTCTACGAATGGAGTAATTGCATCTATATCAGGATCATCCGCATCTTCTTCTTTGTAGGAACTTGAATTTGCGATGTACCGGTACGTACTTGCCCAGCTGTGCTACCTGCAGTGGTGGCCAACGTGGGTCTTGGCATGGAACTTGGAAGGCATGATCGATGGTTCCATAGTGAGGAAGAGGAGCAGCTGCGTCCTAATCATGTAAGACCTTTCCAAAAAAAAAAAAAAAAAAACTACACAATCTCTACCTCTAATTGTGTTTTGTTATTCACATGTTGTGGCCAATTTTGGCTGTTCATGATTTACAGTTTTCACCCTGTTCTTGGGCTGTAAGCCTTATCTTATCACACTGCTCTGTCTGTCATGCAAAAAAGGCATCTGAGCATCTCTGCCGGTATTTCTAGAAGTCACTCAAGAAATACTTCCAGCCCGTTCCAAATTACTGTTACTAACTGCAGAAACTCTGCTGTTGTTCCAATAATGCCAACGACGTAAGTCTTCCCCTTCTTGCGCAAAGTACCGCTGATGTCAAGGCGTCACAAGCATCTTGACCTCACTAAAGGCTCATGGGTGAACCCTACCAGAGCTATCCCATTCTGACGGGGATGCGCAGAACGATAGGTTTGAAAAGAAGAGAAACTTGGGGCCAGAGGCTGCAGTCGACCGGTGGCCGCAATATCCTGTGTGAAGCGTGGCGAGATGCTGATTGGCAGATCAGAGGAAGATGAGAATTGGCCAAACGTCGGCGATGGTTTATGTGAGTTGCGAGATGAGGTGTATAAAAGGTAAACAAATGTGAGCAAGGCACCACCATATCAGTTGGATGCGACCAGATCAACCCACCGCCTTGCGGTCATGATGCGAGCAAGGTGAGCAGTGTGAACCAGGCAGCACTCCAGGCAGCTGTACAGGATCCAGGGTGCTGGTTAGCGAACCGTTTTCCATAGGACTAACACAAATAACTGGGATATCCTCCTCTTCCTCTAAGGCTTTCTTTGCGCTTCCAACCAACCAACCAACCACTCGCCGTCATCAAATTCCATGTCTTTATCTCAACAGCCGCCCTCAATAACAGATTACAAAGGGTCCATTGTAGCCTCACCTAAGGAATTCAACTACGGCCGAAATGAGCTCGTCTCACTCATCAAAAGATACTATGAACTCCTCGTGGAGATGGCGTTCCTCGAGACCGAAGATGTACGTTGGCCACCCGAGCCAGAAGGATGGTCTGATTCCGAGCTCAACATAGATTCTCTGCGCTTGCTCGTTCGCAACGAGACGGTGGTTGACTTGCTACGACACA
Source organism: Colletotrichum somersetense (assembly GCA_030867255.1). Classification (NCBI taxonomy): domain Eukaryota; kingdom Fungi; phylum Ascomycota; class Sordariomycetes; order Glomerellales; family Glomerellaceae; genus Colletotrichum; species Colletotrichum somersetense. The sequence goes on from MU843595.1 coordinate 72,496, forward strand.
TCCCGTACCCACGCGAGAACCATATCGAGATTCAAAGCTGGGCGATGCCGATATCCTACTTGCGCGAGCATTGGCGACCAGAGGAGTATAAAAAGCCCGGTTGGCACCAGAAAGATCTAGGCGTACTCGCATTGGTTCCCTTTGATGGGTATACGCCGCTGAATTTCATTTGTCTGACGCAGGATGGCTCGACGGTTGGCACCCGATGGGTCATTGACACAGAACAAGGTCAGATGCATAGCCTATCACTCTACTCCTGTTGGCTTACTGACGCGTTGTCTCACCTATCCAGGATGTATCTACCCGCACGGAAGTCCTTACTTCCTGTTTGACGGAGAAAAGCCTCCCGATACAGCAATCAAGTGGTGGCTTCATGCGAGGGCTATCTCATTCGCCAAGTTCTTCAAAAAAACCGCTGACGAGTTGTTTTCATTGAAACTTGTCCCATTGCCATAAGCTGGAAATTTCGGGAAACATGTTGCCTACTATCGCAGCGGCGACGCAGAAGTTAGTGACTCCGGAAGCTACCTTCAGGGGCCGCCAGCCAATGCGCAATCTCGCCGATTTACGAACGTGTTGCAGGTCATGAGAGATTGGTATAGAGAGTACGGGTGGCCACGAGCTTTTCGCGAATCAGAATCGGAGATGGACCCAGAGGAGTTGGGCATTGAAGAATGAGGCTCGTGAATTCCGACACCAGTGATATCCACGCAGTAGTAGTAGTCAGTCCCAACGTCGCTTGCCAACGCGTTGGATTTCGCGACTGCGTTACATGAAGTGATGAGGGCTTTGGTCACCTCGCCTGCAATATTTGATTGAATGAATGAGTTTATTATACAAAACACGACCATTGATCGTGTTGCGGAGGCGGAGAGATCTTGGTCTTCCAGTAAGGGTTCTGGGTGTTGCTTCACGTGTTTTGTTGTGCAAAATTGATAAATACTTCATTTGTGAGAAACATGTATTCTCTGCTGCAGTTACGGGTGTATCGTGCTTCATAGATATTCTCGTTCGCCAGGCAGCTTGCGTTTTCCCCTTTGGGGAGTGTCAAGGTTCGTAAAGAATAAGTGGATAATTGCACCAGAGACCTCGGAGGTCATGATTTCCTATTATTTGATACCTTGTATATTTTTTTATATTTAATTATTGTTTGGCTCTTTCAGGAATTCAAACTTAAGGTAGCCCTGCGTGGTGTCGTTCGAGGTAAGTAAAGGATGGTTGAAGACGAGTCAAAGTTCAGAAGGGAATAATATAGTTGTATCGTCTAAAATAGGTCTAAATCGTGAGAGAAAAACAGTAACGGAGCATATGATACACATACTAATGGATACTGCGGTGTTGTTCTGTCGTCGGTGAATCGGTGAGCTCGGTGTACCTGGGATGAGATAATAATGGGGCCTCATATAACGCTAATCCCTTTCTGGAAATGGTTCTGGCGGACGGCACAGGGGTGCCGGGAAACGCCGACTGGATTTTTCTGACGCGCCATGCTGCGCTACTCCTCCAATGCATTCCAACGCGATCCACATATCACAATCGGCGGTGCATCGCTCGCCCTCACCACTAACGCCAATCCATCGGCGCGCAAACCAACATCCGGCGATACAGCTCGACACACACTCGGAAGCAGTCGCCAGCACCTCACAAACCGCCAATTCGTGCTTGCGCATGCGCAACAACCACCAGCCACCACCGCGTCCCATTCCGTCTTCCTCGACGTGTCCCCCTCCTCCACCCTTGCGTTGCGACAACCTGCGATGACCCATTGGGTCTCATAACATCCCACCATGGACACCCGACCGAAGCCACAGGCCTTCCTGTCCACATATGCGCCGCGCATTAGAACCTATAACAACTCTCTCCTCACACCAGTCTTGGCCAGCGCCCCCACCGGCCCAATCTCCCGAGTAACGAAGCGCGGAACGACCATCATCAACTACGCCGAGGATGGCTACGACGACATCGATGACGACGACGACAACAGCCGTCGCCGTCCGACTGGCCTGCGAAGCGGAAGGAGGGAGGAGCTTGCCAACATCCAGGATCTGTCAGACAAGGCAGGCAAGGACACGAACGAGCCCGTCGAAGTCCAAGGCATCTGGAGAGACTGGTTCGGTAAGGGGCGGCAGGTTCGAAGCGACCAGCAGAACTCGGCACAGGCCGAGCTGCCCTTGACTCTCATTCCTATCCGAATCGAGCTCGACATCCCGGCCTTTGTGCCCCAAGTCCCGTTTCCCTCGGCGCCTCACACTGTCGACACCAGCCTGCCCCAGTACCGGCCGCAGGAGATGACGCCACCCTACCGGCTCCGCGACACGTTCCTCTGGAACTTGCACGAGACCGTCATCACCACAGAGCAATTTGCGCAAACATACGTTCAGGATCTGGACCTGCCAAACCGCCACAACACAATGCTCGAAATTGCCAAACAGATCCGTACACAGCTTGAGGAGTATGCCGGTGTCGCCCTGCACCCGTTGTTCCACGCGCAGTCTCAGTCGCAGAACGCCGGCAACAACGACACCACCAAGGCCAGCTCGGTACTGAACCGCGATGATTCCCCCACTCCCGCCACCAGAGCCATCAGCCGCTCCGATACCCCCATGCAAAACGGCGGTTTTGGGACGCCGTCGAGAATCAGGGACATTACCTCGGCGCCGGATGTCACCGCCAATGCAAGCCCTGTACCCGTTGAAGCCGAAGAGTACGACCATGACGACGCCTACCGATGTATCATTACCCTCAACATCAACCTGCAGTCGACCCTGTACACGGACAAGTTTGAATGGTCTCTGTTGCACCCGCCGGGAATGCCAGAGGCGTTTGCGAGCCAGACATGCCAGGACCTTGGACTTACGGGCGAGTGGGTCCCCGCTATCACGCACGCCATTTATGAAGCGGTTCTGCGTCTGAAGAAGGAGGCTTGCGAAGCAGGTGGCCTTGTAATGGGCTGGAACGGAGCCCGCGAATTCCCCAACGAAGCCACGGCCGGAGCCGACGCCGGATGGCGTTACGACCCAGAAAACCTGGCCGACCCCTGGGAGCCAAAGGTGGAGATCTTGAGCAAGGAGGAGATGGAGAAGCGCGAAGGAGACCGGGAGCGACAGATTCGCCGCCTGCGCCGCGAAACCGCGCGCTTCAGCTCAACCACCGGGCTGGTCGGCGGCGTGCCGTTCTCTGGATTCGGCAACGTCGTCGAGGCCCCGGAAGAGGAACGCATGGGCAGAGGCGAGCGGTCCAAGAAGAAACGTCGGTTCCGCAGTCTGAGCCCTCTGGGCCGGTCCGGGACCCCCGGCGGACGCGGAACGCCGGACATGGGGTCCGGATACGGCGCGGGAAGCGGGCTGACAGACCAGGAGCGCTTGTCCTGGAGATGTTGGCACTGTGCTCTATGGGGATCGAGCGTGTGGGCGGTGAGACCAGGCCCTGCAGGACCGAGGGTAAGTTGCCGAACATGTTCTCCTGACTACCTATGGATGCATTCACTAAACGCAAAGCAGTCGCTGTGCCAGAATTGCGGGTTGATCTACGAGCGCGACGGCAAGCTCCCTCGCCAAACGAAGAACATGCACCTCACTGTCATCCGGACGGCATGAGACCAAAAACAGTTTGGCGTTTCGATGTTTAGTGGAAGTCGACGACCGAAGAGGAGGGAGTGGTACCTCGTAGCCCCCCGCGCATCAGATGAGCTCGAAGTCCAAGCTCGTGGTGTGTACATGGTGCGCAGATGGCGGATCTGGCAGGCGTTTTAACTTTAGGGATAATCAGGCCCTTGGGCCGAAAAGGGGGGAAGTCAAAGATTCAAAGGAGTCCGGCTGAGAGCAGGATTGCGCGATATTCCAGATGCTTTCGGGGTAATTAGGGTCGAGGGTCCGCCTCACTCGAGGCGGCGACGTTGTAGACTGTGGGTAGCAGGAGGCCAATATTCACACAGACACGTAGGTATTCTAGGTCAGGTATCTCTGAAGTGGTTTGCGCAGGGCGAGGTTGACCTCTTGTGCCGTATCTTTTCATCACGTATCCCTTGCTGTCGTACATTACCTTTTGCCGCGTGGCTTTGGCTCGTCTGTGTTCTTATTCTGAAGGCGGAAGCTAGGTAGGTAAGACTGGAAGGAACATTCTTACCTAAACACGGTTCGCTCCCCGCATACTGTGTGCAGTGTAACGTGCTGACGACTCACGTACACTGTTTCCTGACCTCATCCCACGCCGCATCCTGTTTCCAAACAGCCCGTTGACCTCTCATCTATCTCACACGGTTGCATGTGGCCATATGACCACGGCTCATTTTGCGGGCGGGCCTCTTATCAAATAACTCAATTCTTCTCGTTTCCGATAGCGACAAGACCAGGCTTACACCACCTACCACCACTATCACGTCGTGGCAAGACATGCCATGCCATGCCGACCACGCCGAATCGGGAAGAGAAACCCACGGAGCCTCGACGTCGACCCTCCGCGTTTTTACCCACTCCCAACGCTTATTTCTTTGCGGGAATGTCACCGGGTAAATTTGAACTACGGGGAGTCCCCCTCTTATCCCTCCCTGCCCCCTCTGCTCCCGACCCAGCATTAACCCTACCAGACTAGACTATGAGGTGGGAATCAAAAGAGCCCTTCTGCGTTCACGCCGAAAGACTTGGAGCGAGAACGTGCCTAACAGTCAATTCCATGGCTGTGTCTCTCGAAAGCCGCATGTTCGAGGCGATTTGGGGAGCTGACGGTCAGCCAGCCAGGTCGGGCCGGCGCTCGCCACCCTCATAAGGAGGAGACCACCGGACGGAAAAGAGATAACATCAATCGCGGCGAAGAGTGTGTGGTGGCCCTGGCTGTCCGCGAATTTCAGCCGACAGCGCCCAAGCTGACGTTACCTGGGACCATCTCGTCGACCCATTGAGCTACGCCTGAGGCGTTCGGTACCCAGCTCGGGTTTCGCTGCTGCGAGAAAGGCACAGGCAGCTTCATCTCTGAGGGACCGTCATTCTCGCGCTGACCTACGCGGCGGTTCTGAGTCCGCCCTACTAGTTGGTCCGATTCGCATTTTTCCTACCAGAAACGTTCACTTTCTCTCCCGCACTACCCGCCCTTGCTTCGGGCGTCGATCGTCCCCTTTCCGCCATCCTCCAGTCAGAGGAAGCACGACGATATTAGCGCCCACACTATCTCGCCGCTCCGCCGACACCCTCTGTAGTATCCCACTCCTTTCCGAGGCATTTTCGTCCTGGTGCTGGCTCGTACTGCGGCCGGTTGCTACCGCATGAAGGCGAGGCTTTACGTCTCTCAAGCCTCGAAATGACAGTGTAGCTGCAGCAGCCGCATCTATTTGCCATTCTTTGGCCCATGGTCGTGTGTGCCTGCCTGATATGGGGGCAACATGCATCCAGGAACGCGGGCCCGATATGCAGAGCAATTCTGGCAGATGCATGCAGTCCCTGATGTGCTGTATGGACGCGACGACGCTTCCTCAGGCTGTCACGGCTTTCCTTCCCTCGTTGCCGACAGCTGCTCGGCTCGCTCTCCGGGGGGGGGGGGGGGGGGGGCTGTCAATTAAGCTCGCGGGAGCTTCTCCGCATTGACCAGCGGCATTTGATTAACAACACCCCGTTTCGAGGACCCTCGCAGGTTGGCTTATCTCCCCTGAGGCGTTCTTTTCAACATCCGGGACTGTCAACAGGAAATGGTGTAGGTCTGCTCCTAAGTTGCAGTTATCTGGGTTCACCAGAGAGCAAGGTGAAGATGGTCGTTGGGATCCACACGGCCGGGCCCACTGATTCGGTCATTCGCAGCGATACTCGGTACTCGATGCTCGCTTTTCGCGGCCACACTTGCTGCTCATCGTGGCCGATCCCTCTGATCTTGTCTCGCATGCGGTTGCCCGGAAACCCAAGCTCCAGAGGCGAAAGTGTCCCAACTTCAGCCCAGCTCGACACCGAGCAGCATTATTTCGGTATGCCCGCGGACGGGTTGCAAGACCCAGCCGGGGAAACTGATATAACAGATGGATTACGCACTTTTCAGCCAAGGCTGATGTCGTCGGACCCTTCTTTTTGGTCGACCGCATTGCGTTTCCGGCTTGGGCTCTGGACTCTGCCATAATTAGAGGCTGAGCTCAAGCTTCTCGACCCTCGTTTGCCCAGAGAGCCTAGTTTTCTTGGGTTATTTTGGGTCAATCGGAGGCGCCCTTGGCAAGTTGCGATACTGGCACGTTGAATCCCGACGGTGGGCTCATCCTGCGTGAGACCCTTGCCAACTAAGGATAGGATGCCAAGCATGTGTCATCGCACAGTCACATTGCACCGTGATGAGCACACACACTGACTTCCTGCAATACCGCTAATTGTAGCACATAGTGTAACACGGAGAGTAATGTGACCAACCCACCCGATAGTGATGTGGTGAGCACCCTGCCTTCAATGGCATGCGTGATGATGGAGTAGTTCCGCTGCCAGATTGAATCAAGGGCTCCCTTCGACTCTGTGCAAGGACTTCTTGGCATCCTTGGATCTCTCGAGTACCATCTGTCTGGTAGACGTTTATTGCGAGTGTTGATCCATCAATAACCAAGCTTTGAAGCCAAGCTGGCCCAGAACATTGGCATTCAGAGCCGCTTCTTTTGTCAAAAGCTTGACGATGTCCGAGCTTCAAGATATCAGTTTTTCTCCTTGTCGCCAGTACAACGTTTTTGGAGGGTTCGACAACAACAAAAAATACAAAAAAAACACTGGAGAAGTCTGCCGGTGCCTCAATCGGTTTAGCGCGACCAACACACATGGGCGCATAGCGTCCTCCCCTCAAGCAAGGAACCAGGACGAGCAGCATGGTAGCCAGTGCCGGATGGCCCAATAGCGCTGTGCGGGGGGGAGGGAGGGATGGAGGGAGGGAGGAGGCAGCTCGTCCCGCCGTGATGTGCGACGAGGGTTGGGCGGAACGAATCCTTGCAAAATGCGGGGAGCAAGTCTGCTCCCCTCCCCCAAGAGCGGAAGGCTCGCGTATCTCATGATTGATAACAGTCGATGGTCGAGGTGGCTGTTTCAGAAGGGCTCCTAGTTACTCCGGCTGGTTCTCACGATGATGGTGTGTGTGCAAGTGTGTGTGCATGGTGAAAGCTCGCCATCCAGGGGTACTCGCAAGCGAGATACGTCTGGTTCAGGCCAGACCAGCAGGGGAAGTGGCGGGATCTTCGGGAAGTGGTGATGGTCACAAGGACATGCCGGCCTTTCTTTCTGTTTTCCCTGTCCCGCATGCGAGATGAGCATCTCATGATGCGCGCACTTGCTCCCGTGGAGAGGGAGAGAACGAAAAGGGCCCAGGGCCGCGCAACCTAGACAAATCCGAGGCTGGTAGCACTCGGCGCATGCCCTCCGCGGTAGACACATGGGGGGCGGGAAGTCGCTCCAATGAGGGAGGCCGGGGTAGACTATGTGCCCATCGGGCGACCTTGTTGTCTGCCATTCTTTGCTCTGTTTGTGTGTATGTGTGTATGTGATTAGCCGCATGGCTAGAGAGGGTCACATCGTGCCGTTGACTCGTCGGGAATGAGGTCGAGACGAGCCCGCGGGTGTGGGTTGAACCCTCCCCCCGTTCCACCCCCCTTTTTCTCCAAGTCCCAGTGGTGCAGCTTCTCCAATTCCCCATTCGGGCAAGCTGGCGAGAAACTTTGCCTTGACGACGAAGCATCTGGTTCATGGTTAAACGGTTCCTGGCACTTACATCGCACGCCTGTACACCCCCCCCTTTGCAAGGTGTCGCCGCCGCTGTCACTGTCGACGCTCACCTTCCACCCTGAGCTACCTCCATATGGAGCAGGGAGTCGCTAAAGCGTGCCTGGATCCCGCCTCTCTACTGATCCCTCCCTCCCCCCGACACCGACAAGCTGGTGTTGCTCTGGGTCAGAGTCGTTTGCGGCGGCCCGGTTGCCGTGAGCTGTCGGATCCTCGCCCCCCTTCATCACGGAACCTGGTTGATCATGAGGTTGCACTGGGCCTGAGCTAGATGGGCGGAACGGACGCGGGATCGGTGGTCAGCTTTCCCCATGAGGCTTGATGGGTTGGCACAGCCAGCCGGGATCCGAACATCGTGGGTGTTTTGTATTCAGAAGAAAACCAAGGCTCTATATAAACTGTTCACATCCCCGCCATTGGGATCATGTTTCTTCTTTTCCCATCTCATCCGCACCTCTTCCCATCCACATCCTCCCCCCTTCGCTCTCTCACCCCACAACCCGAGTAGCCCATCTCACCCTTTGCAAAGATGCAGAGCAGGTTCGCCGCCATCCTGGCCCTTGCGGCCGCCGTCCGCGCCCAGCAGGTCTGCTCGCTCACGGCCGAGACGCACCCGTCGCTCCAGTGGCAGAAGTGCGCCGCCGGGGGCACCTGCACCAACGTTGCCGGCTCCGTCGTCCTCGACTCCAACTGGCGGTGGGCGCACACCGTCGAGGGCTACACCAACTGCTACACGGGCAGCAGCTGGAACAACGATTACTGCGCCTCGGGCAAGGGCGCCGACTGCGCCTCCAAGTGCTGCATTGACGGCGCCGACTACTCGGGCACCTACGGCATCACCACCAGCGGCAACGAGCTGAACCTCAAGTTCGTCACCTCCACGGGCACCGGCAAGAACATCGGCAGCCGTGTCTACCTCATGAAGGACGCCTCCACCTACGAGATGTTCACCCTGCTCGGCAACGAGTTCACCTTTGACGTCGACGTCTCCAACATTGACTGCGGCCTCAACGGCGCCCTGTACTTCGTCTCCATGGACGCTGACGGCGGTGCCGCCAAGTTCCCCTCCAACAAGGGCGGCGCCAAGTACGGTACCGGATACTGTGACTCGCAGTGCCCCCGTGACATCAAGTTCATCGACGGTATCGTAAGTGTTCCTCGAGGCTTCTTTGCTGATCCACACGATATCGGAAAATATACTGACCGGTGTCTCCCTTTCAGGCCAACGTCGACGGCTGGAACCCCAGCAGCAATGACCAGAACGGTGGTGTCGGCAGCCTCGGCGCGTGCTGCGCTGAGATGGACATCTGGGGTAAGAGAAATGATCCCGCTCCCATCACACCCCCCCCTCCCCTACCATGATATACCTATATAAAAGCGGCTGGATGGCTAACCCACCTGCGACACGCACAGAGGCCAACAAGATCTCCACGGCCTACACCCCACACCCGTGCGAGAACAGCGCTTACCACTCTTGCACGGGCAACGACTGCGGCGGCACCTACTCCAGCGACCGCTACGCCGGCGACTGTGACCCCGATGGCTGCGACTTCAACTCGTACCGCCAGGGCAACAAGAACTTCTACGGCCCCGGCTCGGGCTTCACGCTCGACACGACCAAGAAGCTCACCGTCGTCACCCAGTTCCTCAAGGGCTCCGACGGCAAGCTGTCCGAGATCAAGCGCTTCTACGTCCAGAACGACAAGGTCGTGGCCAACTCCGAGTCCACCATCGCCAGCAACCCGGGCAACTCGCTCACCCCGTCCTTCTGCAAGGCCCAGAAGGCGGCCTTTGGCGACCAGGACATCTTCAACCTCCGCGGCGGCTTCGAGACCAGCAACGACTTCGCCTCCAAGCCCATGGTCCTCGTCCTCTCCCTCTGGGACGACCACAACTCCAACATGCTCTGGCTCGACTCCTCCTTCCCCGCCACCGCCACCCCGGGCGCCCCCGGCGTCGACCGCGGCTCGTGCCCCACCACCTCGGGCGTCCCCGCCGACATCGAGGCCAACGCCCCCAACTCCAACGTCAAGTTCTCCAACATCAAGTTCGGCCCCATCAACTCCACCTTCAAGAGCGGCAGCGTCGTCAACCCCCCTCCCCCCTCCGGCGGCTCCTCCTCCTCCGTCACCTCTCGCCCCGGAACCACCCCGACCTTCACCTCCTCCACCCGCTCCCCCACCCCTACTTCCGGCGGCGCCACCGCCCCCAAGTACGGCCAGTGCGGCGGCCAGGGCTGGGGCGGCCCCTTCGCCTGCGCCGCCGGCAGCACCTGCACCTTCGTCAACGACTGGTACAGCCAGTGTCTCTAGATTTACCTATGTCCTCCTTACCCGACCTCGGGGGGAAGCGCGTCGCGGCAAACGATCCAGGCAGAGGGATAAAAGATTGCATCTCTTTTTTTTCTTTTCTCTCTTCTCCTTTCTTCTTCTTCCTGAGAGACTGGCGGGGGACAAAAAAAGGGGGGGCGGGGGGTTCGTTTGAGCAGCGGAGATGAAGCAAGCGTGGGCGCCATCTCCCTCCCTCCTACGAAACGACTGCAAACGGAACATCTTCTTGTACATATTCTTACCTTTCCACGCGTCGATGCGTTTCTCGCGCCGTCGTCCTCAGTATATAAACAATCATTTGCTTGCTGTGGCCGAACTTACCTGAGTCCTGCAGTGGTTCAAGTCAATCTTCCCCATGTCACAGGCTGCGCAGTGCACATTTCACGAGTGAAAACACTCGAAGAACTCAAGGTTCCCCAGGGTCATGTGCGTCGCGAGCACGCATGTCACTGCCAGCGTGGATATGTCACATAGATGATAAGCTTGTGGGGAAGAAGAGATTTCTATTGTGCATACTGTCTGGAGCCAACTATCTGCTCAGTGAGATAAACATGGAAGTTTGGGTTGTGGATCTCTTCCGATCAGACGCATAACTAGTCGAATCCCTTCCTCCGCAAACGTTTCGAAAGCCTGAGGTGCCAGTGTCCATGACTGGCGGGAGAAACGGGCCGGATTGTTCTCCCCCCTTCGTGCCCGTATCAAGTATTGAAGTGCTTGAAGATTGTGTGATGTGTGGGGGTCGGTGTGTGTTTTTGGCGTGGCGCGAGGGCAGTTTTCAATCTTGCCTGGGATTGTATTGGCTGCTTCCATCCTGATCCCATCGCATTGCTGGTATTGTGATTTGTGACGAGTACCTCCAAACTCGAGATGCCCATTGGACTTTCTTTGGCCGCTACACGACAACTAGTCAAGCGGCAGTAAGAGGCTTTCTGGATGTGTGATGAAGGCGACAAGAAGGCAAGGACATGCTGCCAGCTGGTAAAAAAGGGCATGGTGCCGAAGCGTATACCTTCCTTTCGACTGCAATGCGTGGGCAGTTGGACGTCGGGATCGGGATGATGGAGATAAGGTGGGAAGCTGGACTGCCGTTGATACCCGGGACTTCAACGGCAAAAGGTTCTATAGACTGGACATACCGTCATGCCTCTTTCCGTTCCCAAGAAGGGAGAAATGGGTCCCAGTCGGGGTGTCGATGTCAGTGATTTGAGTAACCACTCTTGAGACACGAGCGGATCAACGACAGACCAAAAGAGCCCAGGATTGGCTGGAGCATATCCCCGAGTCATGATGCCAAAGCATAGTCAAAGACCATGTTGACGGTTGAGCGAAAGTTGCGGATCAACCAGGAGTTTATGCGCGTCTCGGACGTAGCATTGTTGAGTGTGTAGACGTCGTGGCGGAGGTGTGGAGAGATGGAAAGTGCCCCGAAGGGAAGCTGAAGATTCCACCCTCACCGGTAAGATGGAGTCCGCAGAGCCCGTCACGGCTCATATGGTGATGATGAGCTGTCAGTCGTCACAACTCGATTGAGTGGCGTATGTGGTAGGTTTGTTGGCCCCTCGCCGGCTCCCCGGCAACTGGCAGGAGTCGCCTACCAAGTAACTGGGAGAGGTTGCGAATGCGTATGTGAACAATCTGTCGTCTCGGGGCCTTTGAGGCTCCGGAGCAGAGACAGGGCGCACCTGCCTCCGGTCGGGAGAAAAGCCACCGAGAGATTGTGGGATATTGTGGTGGGAGAGTGCAATTCGAGGACATGCTGCCAAAGGCTGGGAGCCGATGGGCATGGAGCCAAGTACTGAGCTCCTACCCGAGAGCGGTACGGGAGGGGCTTGCATCCCCGTCGAAGAGAAAGTTCCAAGTATCAATCTTTCGGGTCACGGACACCGGCAGTTAAGATGGAAGAAGTGGTATAGTCAAGTGAGCACCACAGAGCTGAAGGTGCCGTTCGGGTTCCCTGATAGCGAATGCATTAGAAACGAGTCATCGGGGGGGGGGGGGGGGGGGCGATGATGAGCAATTTACCTGAACCTTTGGTCGTTGACCCTGAACAATGCGGTGCGGTGGAAATGCCACATGATCTCCGCTAACGCGGCCGATAGGCGCGAGCTACCAGGACAAGATGTGGTTTTTTGATCGAGCCCTTCCCACCCCGAAGGGTGAGAAGAGTCGGCGGCGGCGCGATGTGATGATGGATGTGATGTGTTGAGGTAATTGTGAGTTGCGAAGGGGAGGTGAAAGGTGGAGGTAGGAAGAGGTGAAAAAAGAGGTGGAAAGAAAAAGTGGAAGTGGGTAAATAAACAAGATACTTACCTGCCTACCTTCCCCAGACAGACGAAGCATACCTACCCTTAACAGGTAGGGAAGGGGCGGCAGAAATATACGTCCCATCACTCCTGCCTCTTATCGGGGTAGATGCTGGGTTGGTGCGTTGCTGGGTGTGCCGAGGGAAGGAGCAGACAGGCAAACCTCCCCTACTTGGTCCTGCAGGTACTGCCCATGATGTCTATGCAATCTATGCCACAATACCCGGTGACATCGAGGCGGATGGATCTGGTCGCACGTAAAGCATTCAGTTCACAATGAGCGGGCATGACATAGAACCTCGTAAACCAGTTTTCATTCCAACGCAAATGCATTCATTAACAGTGCTGTCCTTACTACACCGAGCGGCAAGTGCTGTCCGCGAATCCCATATACCAACCATCGCTCCACCGTCCAAGACTCCGTGGTATATACGCGTAGGGCCCGTACCCAGCGCAAAAATCATATTGTAAAAGGCAAGAGGCCTGCAAGATGCCTGGTAGCTGCTAGCGTTCCTCTCGTGTCCAAAAAGCCGTCTGCTTTATGCCTGAGCCCAATTGCTGCCCCCGCCGTTTGGGACACCGTTCATACCCATGAGTAGAGCGTCAATGTCGCTCATGCCCTCGTTCTCGAGGGCATTCATCAGCTCAATCTGCTGCTGCTGGCTAAGACTGCCCTGGCGCTCCTGCGACCAGTTGAACGCATGGCCGCCAAAATGGTCAAGTCCCATGCCGGAGCCATGCGGGTGCAAGCCGTTGACATGTAGAGAATCTCCAAAAAAGCTGTTGCCCATTGAGCTGAAGTTGTCAGGGTTAATGAAAGGCGGAGGCGCGTTGAACCAGTCCGCGCCCGAGTTGTAATTGGGCAGAGGCCGTTGGGGGCCGGCGGGGTTCGACGTCGGAGGAGGGGCAAAATTCTGAGCCCTTGCTCCCGGTCCGGGCGGTGGGGGTGGTGACATGTTTGTGCTGTGTTGGGCCATGTTTGGTGTGCCGTGCTGGAGGCCGAGGGGCGATGACGAGTGCGACATTGCAGGAGTGCCCATCGGCGGGGGCGAGATGGTCGAACTGGACGGTGTTCCCACGTGCGGACCCATTGAGTCCGGCGGCGTAGCCATCGCGTTGTTGATGGTACTGGGCGGCGATGACGACGATGTATAGGCCGGAGTGTTTGTCGCCGGCGGAGTGGAGTCATCGAGGGGTGACTCAGGAGGGTACGTGGAAGACAAGCGACGCCCCATGTTTTCGTTGGAAGAGCCCCAGATTGAGTTGGATCGGAAAGTCGGGTGAGGGGGGAAGTTGGGATCCCACTGATACGTGTTCATGGATTCGGGCGTTGCGTCAAACACAAAGTTGAACTGAGGCGGGTTGTGGGGGGGGTTGACCTTGAATGTCGGTCCACCGCCAGGGGCCGTCGAGGCAGAAATCTCCGAGCCCTGCGGCGAGTTGCCGTCGAAAAGCGATGGTGGAGTGGTAAAGGTGCTGGACGGTTGCATTTGGGGGGTGTCTCTGGATTCGTAGCTCTGCAGGCAGGCCTTGACAAAGATGGAATACAGTTGCACAGCCTGGGCGGTCCCTGGCCACCGCTCCGTGCACTGTTCCAAAATGTCTAGCGTTTGGTCGCCCAACTCTTCTACTTCCTCTCGAGGGTGAGCTTGTCGAATTTCGGGGTAGGACACGGTCCATAGCAGCGTGTTGAGAGACATGTACAAGTTCAGGAGGAAGACCCAGGTGATGTCAACGGCCGCCTTCTCCATCTGCTGCTTCGAAAGATTGATGATGTATGCCGCGCCCTCGAAGCAGATGCCAGCGGCTCTTGGGGACGGTCTGGGTACCTGGGGGGATGGGCGGTAGAGGAAGATGCGCATCTGATGGTATCGTCCGGTGAACCTGAAGGTAGAGGGTTAGCTTGGTCCCTCGCAAAAAAACAACAACACCACCAGCCTGCGGTGCTTACCAGGGCCTGCACCACGCCGGGTTCTGCGGCGAAGCATCGATCCAGTTCTGAATGTCTCTTTCCATCTTGGCGAACCAGGGGTGGTTCTCGTCCCTAGGCTCGTCGCGCTTCTTCTCGTAAAGCACCCTCCTGATCTCGGCCTGCTCCATGCGCATCTTGAAGAAGTGCAAAGCGACCAGCTTCTTCTCACTCGGGGGTCCCTGTGCAATGCCGTCGGCCGTGATGTACTCGTCGTCGACGGTCGCAAACGGCTCGACATCCATTTGGTCGTCCACCTTTGAGAATCCGTTCGGGCGGCCCATACTGTGCGCCAGACCGGCCTCCATGGACGTGATGATGTAGGCCAGGCGACGGCGCATATCGAGTGTCAGTGGATCTAGCGAGTAGCCCGCAGAGATGGTCTTCTCATCGGTGAGGCCCTCAGCCTGGCAAACGCGGGTGGCGAGTCCCACCATGTAGTACACCGCTGTTCTGGTGGGCGTCAGGAGGGAGTATTGGCCGATCATTGCGAGACTCTGGAGGGACTTCAGATCCTTTGGCCGGACTACCTGCTCAAAGTGCTCCATGGCGGCCAAGTAGTAACTATCTGCGAGACCAGCGTACTGGGGGTCCAGTTTCTGTAGGCTGATTGCGAAGACCATGCGGACAATCAGGTTCTTGTAGGGGTCTTGATCTCCCGCATACACAGCCTCTAGATCTTCCAAGAATTGCTTCTCGTGCAACGTGGGCCAGAACACTTGGGCTACAGCAGCGTCAGTCGGATCGATTGCGGGCGACGGAGAGAAACCACTTACATCTCTGACAAAAAACATCCACAAGCTTGTCTGCGACCGGCCTGTTAGGCAAGGCCTGGGCAGGGTGGGCGCTGATGAGGGGATAGCTCTTTTTCCGGTCCCTCGTCATGACGATGGACTGCATGCGCGTCATCCGCCTCGCACGAACTTCGGGTATCAACTCGGATATGCGCTTCGAGTCGGTGAAGAGCTTGGCGCCTTGGACGAGCAACCGGGTCATTGCGATGCCGCTACTCGGGCCCAGGTAACGAGGCGTCTCGTCGGTGTCATTCAAGCGAACCAGGCCCCCGGGGCGCACAATGTCTTCGTCGACATGGGAGAACTCGCTGTCTTCGTCGGTGTACTGGCGCAACTCGGCCTCGAGGGCGCGCACCTTTTCCTGGAGCTTAATGACATAGTTGCGGTTGATCTTCTTTCCTTTGGTGGTGTCAAAGTATTCGCAGACGGAGCCGGCCCGCTCGCAAGGCAGACAGCGGGGAAGGGTGGGATCGCATCTTGTCTTGCGCTGCGAGGGACATGAAGTTAGCGCTGATTTGGGTCTAGGAGTGGCATCGTGTCATATGCCAGGATGGCTCAAGATGAGCCCGACGTGCGAGGGCCAGGATTATACATACCTGGCGACAGCGACAGCAAGCCGTCAAAGTATGTGCAATGCGATTGGAAGTGGCGTCGCTTTCGGGGTCTTCGCGACCAGCAGTGGGAGGGCGCGCGCCGGGCGGATAGAGTAGCGGGGGAGGGTTGGGAGGCAGATGATGATGGTATGGCGGGTTCCGAGGCATCATGTTGCCCAGGCCATGGCGGAAAACAGCTGCGGCGTCCATGGGCCTGGTGGAAGACTGAGGCTATTCCCCAGTCCAGATGGCGGGTTTGGAAGAGGCTTGACGAGGGGAACTGGCGGGTGATTTGGGCTTTTCGTTGCCTAATCCTTTTTGTGTCGGCGTCGAAGTCGTCTGGGGAGGTCGGGGCGTGCAGAGAGGTGTCGGAAGCAGTGAGGTTCACAATGCGAAGATGTACGTTGCTGAGGATATCGGGCTGGCGTAAGAGCAAACAGAAATTCTCATGATTCGGCGGGCGAATGTCAATCGAGAGTCGAGGATATCGTGTACTATAGGGAGTTTGGCTACCTCTTCGCGTGGACTCGACAGTGGTTGATTCTCGGGAACCAAGAGGAGACGAGGGACAGGAAGAGGTGGTTCCACATTTGGGTCAGGTAGGTAGGCAGATGGGTACAATAGCATATAAGGCACGGTACGTACTTGATGGTACTTTGGTATCCATATTAGGTATCTTAGGTACTGAGGCCAGCAGTGAGTGGTGTACGATGTACGTCGTACAATATAATGTACAGTAGTGCACTCTGCACATTCCCAGGGCCCAGTTGGCAGCGGCAAGATGGTGACAGGCCCACCGCTGCTGTCCA
Organism: Colletotrichum somersetense; assembly: GCA_030867255.1. Classification (NCBI taxonomy): domain Eukaryota; kingdom Fungi; phylum Ascomycota; class Sordariomycetes; order Glomerellales; family Glomerellaceae; genus Colletotrichum; species Colletotrichum somersetense. The sequence goes on from MU843595.1 coordinate 89,015, forward strand.
GGTAGGGTCGAGGCCGGATACTGCTCCAGGTGGGGGAGTGGGCAGGAGGAAAGGTACATGATCAGAGCGGGCGAAACAACGTGGGCGAATGTACATGAGCTAGTGGTGGCAGGTAGCGGAGAGCAACCTAAACCCATGTTCACTTGTCATCCAGGGTGTTCATTCGCTAATCAGGAAAACCGGACTGAGCGACTGGCAAGGCTCGCGGGTACCAGGAGGCAGTACGAGCGTTTCAGAACCATTCCGGCGGGGACCCCACCCCCTTAGCAGAGCCAGGGTAAGACTGGACGACAGATCATGGATGTCTTGTCTAATTGTAGGTGGTGTAGAGTACAGCAGAGCAGTTAGGTATGAAGTTGAATGTGGGATGAATGCGAAATGGCTTCGGCGACGACATGGTAGGTAGGCACGGCAGGTAGGCAGGCAGGATAGTGCATTCCGTAGGCACCGCACGGTTATGGACAATATGTCGCAGTCGTGTTTGTAGGTATCAAGGAAGTATACATTGCAAATACACATTGCGCCCGCACAGCTCCTCAAACTCACCTGCTTCATGATAGGTAGTATCTGTACCTGTCGTTGTCCATCATACGTGCACGGATCACAGGACCGCCTCCTAGGTTCTCAACATAAGTTTAGCAATTATGGACCAAGATGGGTCGACACACTTGTCACAGTAGTAATTGTTGTGGGGAGCGAACATCGGCGGGCAGCCCTACCTACACTATGTAGAACGACACAGAGTTATTGTTCCCTCCTTGGGGTCCGCGAGGAAGGAAGGGTTTTACGGACTCCGAGAGCGTGTTGTTGGTTGTCGCACACGTATAAACAAGCATATGTGATATGAACAATATCTGCGCATCAGGCAGAGTATTAACATACGTCGTGGCTGTATGAGCGCGGGTGGCCTTGGCAGGTTAAGGTTTTGCCTCGAAGAGCGAACAATATAATGCAATATGCTCATCTATCAAAAGATGACTAGTCATATAGCGCCGCCGACATTTTCTTCGCTTTGCTACGTACATTGCTCAGCTTCGCCTTGATTTTGGCAGACAAGGTATGTCCAGGTCAACAACACGTCCTGACCACCCCCCTCCCCTTCCCCGGGTACGGGATGCCATGCCATGCACTCGCTCTCTCATCCTTTCCTTCTCTCCACTCCACTCCGTCTAGGTACCTTACCTTTACCAGTGCGTACCTACCTACCTTACCTACCTAGTTTACTTGTAGCACGTGTGCGCTTTGGCAGGCCCTGTCCCATAATATCCTTCCATACACCTTCCATGCCCCTCTTGCCCGATGATCTGATCATTTGATTCGCCCAAATCCCCACTCATAAGTCATATCTGGGTCTTGCCTTCCCGACCGGTACCGAGAGAGCAAGAGATACGGCAGGCAGGAGGGGAAGCAGGAAGGAGCTGTTGATGCGAGCAAGAGTCATGGTTGGCATCATGATCCTCATCCCCTGCCGCCTAACATTTGCATCTACCTACAGTACACTACCTATCTGCCCATCTCATATGGTCTTGTCGTCTTGTCGGTTTCCTTCTCATTTCGTCTTCCTGGGACAGACATCTGTCCCACCGTCGGCCCAACGCAATCCTTTTCAACATGACCGACAAGTGTCACATGCCGTTGGCGACTCCGCGTGCCACTTAGGTACCGCTCTCCATTCATGGGTACCTTCATGTCTTCTTATCTCTGCTGTTCTCGATTCAGAGCAGTGTTTTGAGAAGCCGCCGTACGAGATGCGACGAACCCCTAGAGCGAACCATCGCATCCACCTCCGTGGGCCTCTACCCAGTGTAATGTCGGACTCATGACTAGGTAACTACCGTTAACCACGCGTCTACGTCGGCACCCGGTATCCTTCTGGGGTATGTACGGGGGAAGGGTTGAGGATGAGTCTGTCTTGTCTGCCTGTCGTCACACCGTCTGTTGACCACGCCCACCCCGCCAAAGTCCCCATTCGAGTCCAAGTCAATGCAAGATGCATTTGTCCACTCGCGGCTCTGTCCACTTACGCTAGCCTAGGTATGCGACGCTACCTAGGTACTAAGGGACTGATGCGGGTTTCCTTGAGGCCGCAGAGGTAATTCCGCTAGCTACGCATCCCTACCTACCTACACTACCTGATTCCAACTTTGACCACTGGCGAATGCCCCGCCCTAAACCTCATTCCGAAAGATTCCCGTTGCATGAAAGAGCCTTTTCTGGACAGAGACCTGGGTTCCATCTACAAGCAGACTAGCTGGGAACGACATTGCCCTTTGCGAGCTGGCAGCCAAGTCAGCCTTGTGAGCTCCGACCTCAACCGAAGTATCCGTACAATGATCGAGTGTTGCCTCGATTGACTTCAATCCTACAGAAGGCTGTCAGGGGCATCCTCACCACGCGCTGCTTACTTCGCGATATCTCGCGGACGATCGTTGCCGGTAGAAGAAAGGGAAAGGGAACAAACTCCCGCAAAAAGTCGGCCGGAAATTTGCGAAAAATAAACAAGGCCTTGCAGAGTTGCAAAATACTATATCTTTGGGGGCGGGAACAGCGTCGTGCCCTGCATAGGATGCCATTTTTCATGGACCTCCTCCAGGTTCCGGGTGGGGAGATGAGTTTAGCGAGCATGCCGCATTTACACTTCTCCCATCGCGGGTGTAGCCTGGATTTCGTGTACTCCATGATTGAGATGAGTTTTTTTCTTCTCCTTTTCTTATTTTGCTTGAGGGTTTTATTTTCCCTCATACTTTCCCCCCACACTCCATTCCCATCACGGCGACGCACAGTTTTCTCGCGCCGCACGAACCGACCGTCTCGTTTATTTTTGGGGTGCCGTGGACCGCTCGCCAGTCTTGGCCTCGGCCAAATATTGGGCGTTAATCCACCAAGGTCTTGACCACTACTTCCCAAACGACGCCGGCCTGGCTAGCCCGGCAGCCATCCGCTGTCTTGGTTAGAGATGACAGGCGCCTCTCTCGGGCAACAGAGACAGCGCGGAGACGGCTCGAAAAAAGCCGCAACTACAATTGTACACAATACTACGTAGGTAGTGTATATGTAGTGCAGTGCACAGAAGGGCCACCGCTCTGTCTTTGGCCTGTGCCCGCCATGATCGTCTCGGCTATGCGCGTCTGAATTCTGGAAAACCATGGCAGTGTATGGAACTCGGCCATCAAACGTAGAGTTGTCTTCGCTCTAGACTACCTAACTTTCATTGCCAGTTGTCTTAGTCCACGGCCATGGACATACCTATGGTGTGTCAGATGAAGGAAGGGATATGTCAACACGGCGGGTTTCGTGCATTGCGCGGGCAAGTCATCTGATGGATGACATGAGCGGCTTGGGCCGAACCAGGCACTGACGCCATCAAATACGCCTTTTTTCTTTCCACACTGTCCGAAACTAGTTGAACATGGCTGTCAGTCATGTCGGCGCTATCACGCCACGACAGGCAGCCTGCACCACGGGCCGCGAGAGGTCGACATCAAGGTCGGGGCCGGACAGCAAGCACAGCCGACGGACGTCGTCTTGAGTGCGAGACGGGTCCGAGCAGAAGCTTATCAGATTGATGGGTATGTACCCGGCCGGCTTGCTGACCTTGCCCTGCCCCCCCTCTCCTCCAGTTCGCGTTGGCCATCTCGCGGTTGACCTTCTATTTTTGTTCCAGAACATTACATCTGCCGACTTCCATTCAGCATGTTGGCGCGATGTATCCCAATTCCTCGTCTAAAGTCGGAGGGGCCGAACGGCGGCTTGACGGCAACCGCCCATGCGACAGAGCTAGTCTACTGAGATCCCTGAAACCCCCTTGGGGCTCAATATCCATTGACAAGCAAAGTGGCATCACCCGCGCAGGGGGGGTGGTTGGAGGGGTCGAACTGGGGCTTTATCTGGCAACGCAAGGCAGGAACAGGGGCCAGGGGCATAGCCCACCCACCCTACGGATAGTAGTAGTATACCTACTTACCTAGGTATGTACGAATATTGTAGGTAGATACTTCGGCCTTGGTCAGGCGAACGAAGCCGGAGCCCAGGCGGGCGGGGTATTCAGTCGGTCGCACAAGAGAGGGGAAATGTGGTGCCGAATGTGCGCGCGCGCTGTGCGGTGTGTGTGCCTGCCTGCCCTCGACCGACTGGGTCCGCCGATCCCCCGACAGTAAGTAATACACGTGTACGGATAGGTCGGTCCCTAGATACCTACCTTACCTAGGCAGTGTACTTTACTACCGGATACCTTCGTACCTAGGTAGGTAGGTAGGGAGGAACTCGTACTCCGTACCTGCCTCCGTAATTAGTTACGCAGCAGTACGTACCTACATAGATACTTTACATACGGAGTAGTCGTCCCCGCTCCATACCCACCCAACTGCCTCCGGTGCCGGTTGGGGCGCGCACAGCACAGCACAGCACAGCACAGCACGGCACACACAGCAAGCACACTTACTTCACAATCGGCAACTGATGCATCAATCAGCAGGCGCAGCTCCCCTCCCGTCGCCGCGGCATACCTACCAATCCCAAATCAGATCGTCGCTTGCCCTTCCTTGCCCTTCCTTGTCTCGCCTTTTGCCTGGCTTGGTCTGGCCTTACCTTTGCCTTCCTTGCCCTGCCTCGCCCTGCGTCTCCTCGCCCTCGTCAGTTCAGTTACAGGCTACACTACGGGTTACAAGCTGCTCCATACTACGTACGGATCCTCGCCGCCGACATTGCGGCAGCGCTACGCAACGCTACCTACTCTAGGTACGCTACACCACGGACAAGGGCAGCAGCCGGGTTGTGAGCGACTCGCGCGCGCGCGCGCGCAACTGTCTCGTCTCGGATGGTTGGTTGGTTGGCCTGGACCTTGATACACCTAGTTACCCGTAAAGCGGTGTCCCTCCTGTCTGCGACGCCGTCTCCTGCCGCACTTCTGCACCGCAGATCAGCCCGCCACGTTTTGATTTTCATCTTCCCCCAGCCGCAACCAAAGTGCCAAAGGCTTTACCTCGCACTCGCAATCGTTGCGACTCATCTGAACACGCGCATCCACCTGGCCAGCCCGCACTTAGGTAGTTAGCACCATCAGTTGGCTCGCATACGTACGTCGACTCGCCCGCCTATCTCGGCCCCGACGTCTTCTCAAAATCTCGTCAACAGCGGCCCGGCCCAATATCCGCCCGCATTGACTGATATCAACGACACATCATCTACCTTTCCGCCCTCGTCAGCGTGTTGCTCACTAAGCGGAATCCTGCCTTTGACCAAACGAGCATTACATAGATCTTATCACGGGTTTGTTTGATTAACTTACCAGCGACGGACCAAACATCAACCTAACCCTCCGCCCTCGAGCCCGACCCCGTGCATCTATCTTCTACACCTCGCCATCGAACTCTAAAGCAGCTAGATAGCGCGGCTTCGAGGCACGGCACCTCGATTATCCCGTCGCCTCTAATCGCGCCAATGACGCGCTCCAGTTTCTCCGATAACCCCCTGTTGCGGGTATCACGGCCTGTCTCGGCCTGTTCGCGATGTGAGTTACCATGGTCGCGGCTGACTGCTTCTATCTCATGCGAGGCTAATCTTGCCCCACAGGTCGAGCTGCCAAAGTCAAGGTATCTATCATTTCCTCGGCTCCTCAGCATCGATGCATCACATCGGGCTCTTGCTGACACATCACCTGCTGTCTTAGTGTGATGGAAAGCTCCCGGCATGCACTGCCTGTGAGAAGGCCGGCCGTGAGAATGAGTGCTCCAGCGCCAACGACCAGTTCGCTAGGGGCAAAGAGAGGAGGTTAGTCCATCTGCCCCGGGGCTCTCTCGGCTTGCGTCCAACTAACGGTATTTCAGCTACGTCGCAGCCCTGGAGCTCAGAGTCGAGAAACTGGAGAAACGATTGGCATTTGCCAGGTCGCGTAAGGCGTCGGTCAGCCTCCACGATGTCGATGAGGTGGTGGCAGCTCCCACTGACCGAAAGGACTCCCTGGCCAACATCCGAGCTGCCATCCACCGCAAAGCTGCACGTAAGAGGGAGGACTCTGATGTCAACTCGCTCGTGTCCGACTTCGGCTTCTTGTACGCCACTTTGGAGACACACTTGCCGTCTCATCAGCGCTGACATCTCACAGGTCCGTCAATGCAACGACTCGTGACTTTGAGCCATCCGTGAGCGGCATGACGTTCGCTCGGCTGGTACTGGCAGCCGCAACTAACGACGAGATCCCCGACCCCACGGAAGACAGTTTCCCGACAAGGGCCGAGGCCTTTACCACCGTCCAGTACTACATGGCCAACATCTACGCATTATTTCCTTCCTTCTCCGAGACGCATCTGCTTAGAGTTCTCGACGATGTCTACCAGCAGGACGAGAGGGTCAAGGAGCGTCTTAAAGATGCTGATTTCTGGCTGGTATACATGGTTCTTGCCATTGGGTATATCGCCCAAAGCAGGGACAAGCAAGACGAGTACTACCGTCGCGGACTTGACTTCGTCGCCCGCGCGCTCCCCTTCGCTGATAAGGCCTTGATGCCCGGTTATCCTACCCAGATCCAGTCGCTCATTCTTTTCACGCAACTCTCAATGCTCGACCCCAGCCACTTTGACAGTTGGTACTTGATCGGCTTCGCGAGTCGGGCGGTGGTCGATCTCGGGTACCATCAGGACCCGCCCCAGCTACAAGTCCCTGACAAGGCTGCGCTTGATCTCAGGAGGAGGATGTTTTACAGCGTCTACGCTCTCGACAGGTAAACTCCCGCCATTGAACGCCAATCGTCTTTGACCGTACTCTGACGTTGCTCGTAGAACCATCAGCATGATTCGCACCAGGTCATTTTCCTTTACCGACGACTCGATCAATGTCGAGTACCCCAGCAACTCGGGTTTATCTCCAGGGCCCATCACCGGTCCCCAATCAGCAGACTCGGCTCTGGCGCTGTTCCAGCTCCGGCGCCTTCAATCGGAATGGTATCAAACTCTCTTTCAGGCAGACTCGGCGCCACTCCCCGATGCTGCCTCCTTCATTTGGCAGATGTGTCTCGAGATGAGGGAATGGCACGAGTCGTTACCAGACAACCTTTCGTCGGGTATCCGTGAGCTCTTCGAGCTCGAGCTGAGATACAGCTACATTTACTGCCTCACACCCAGTGATCGGTCACCCCACCTGACCGACTACGCTCGGAAGCTTATTTTCGAACACGCCATCGCCTACGTGAACACGTTCCATAACGTCGCTCACAATGCTGCGAGTACGGCATTCTACACGTCGTTGGATATTCTGAAGGTCTATTTCGTGGCCATGCAGTTTCTCACCGTTTTGAACGATGCCCGGGAGCTGCTCATCTCTGAACAGAGAATTATCCCGCCCATTACACGTCCAGGCACGGCACCACCGCAGCCCCTTCCTCACCGTCCTATTGGTGGCGAAGACAGCCTGGACAGGAGCATACGATGCCTGCAGCAGGTCTTTGAAACGCTCGGCGCGTTTTCCCAGAGGTGGGATATCGCCTCTCAGCTCAAGACGACGTTTGAGTCCATATCTTCAGAAATCTTCTCCTGGCTGCAGGTTCGCCGACAGATGAGGGAACAAGGGCAGGTACCGCCACAGCAACAGCAACAGCAACAGCATCAGCAGCAACATCAACAGCAGCAGCATCATCAACCGCAACCACAACCACAACAGCAGCATTACCAACATCGCCAGCAGCCTCCCCCGATGCCTCAGGGACCCTCGCCATCACATGCTCAACATCCATCCTATCCTCCTCATCCCCATCCTCACCCTCAAGTCCTTGTGGGCCCACCTCACATGCACATGCAAGGCATGATGCAGCCCCAGCATCAGCAAGGGCAGCCTATGATGCATTACAGATGGGTTGATGGGGCAGGACCGACGATGCCTGGCCCTCCAGGACAGGGCGGCGCGTCCATGTGAGCCGATGGAGTTTTTCAAAGGAATGGTTCGAGCTGCATATAGATAGATCAATATCCCCCATGTATTGTTAGGTCACTGGGCAGCGTTGCCTGCAAAAAGGATTAGACTTAATTTCATGTTTTGTTTTCGCCAAGGCCCAACATTGTCTCGTATTGTCATTGGGCAGTGATGGATACATCACTGTGTATTGAATCTCACGCGCTTTGAAACCATATAAACCCCCTTCCTTATACAACCTGCCTCCTTTCAGACTGCTGCACCGCAGCGCCGTCCTTGCTCCCCTCGGCGGCAGCGGTGGCGGCGGGTCCGAGGTGGTGGCTGCCGCCGTGATCCTCAGGGCCCATCATCTGGCCGCCCTTCTCGGTGTGGTCGGCGCCGCCGAAGAGGGCGTCCATCTGCTCGAGCGGGATCTGCTTGGTCTCCGGGACGCAAAAGTATACGAAGACGCCGAGGACCATGTTCATGGCCATGAAGAAAAAGAGGCAGCTGAGGCCCGCGTTGGCAAGGAAGGTCGGGAAGAACTGCTGGAATATCGTGTTGGCGACGTTCTGCATCTGCGAGCACATGCCGACGGCCTGCGCGCGCACGTTGACGGAGAAGATCTCGGCCGTCCACATCCAGGTCGTGGCGCCCCAGGTCGGCTTGTAGAAGAATATGACTGCGGGGTCGTTGCGGTTAGCTTGACAGTGATTCTTTTTCTCTTCTGTTCCCTCCCCCCGTTTTCCTTTTTTTCTTTTTCTTTTTCTTTTTCTTTTTCTTTTTTCGATTACCCCTTCTGGGCAATGAGACGGAGTCGGCGGCTTACATAGGAAGAGCAGGAAGACGATGGCGATCCCGACGGGCTCGCTTTTGGTCCCGTCCGCGGCCGTGGGCGTCTTTAGGCCGACGATGGGTACGATTAGCATGCAGACAGCCATGCCGGCGGCGCCGACGAGGAAGAGCCAGCGGCGGCCGAAGCGGTCGGCCGTCCACATGGCGTTGAGCGTGAACAGGATGCCCATTGTGGCATTGAGGGCGTTGATGAGGTTGATGGTGTCGGTGGAGGGCCAGACCTTCTTGTAGATGGCGGTCGAGTACGAGTTGAGGGTGCCCTGGCCGGTGAGCTGCTGGCCGACGTTGAGGGCGAAGGCGAGGTAGAGGCGCTTGCGGACGGAGGGGTCCCGGAAGAGGGCGGCGTAGCTGCTGCGGCCGATGGCCTCCTTCTCGTACTCGACGGCCTCGCGGATCTGGAGGAGCTCCTCCTCGACCTCGCGCTCGGTGTCGCGGATGCGCGCGAGGGCGGCGCGGGCGGCCTCGACGTTGCCGTTCTTTTGGATGTACCAGCGCGGGCTCTCGGGCTGGAAGGGCAGGGCGACGATGATGATGACGGGGACGAGCATCTGGAAGATGACGACCATGCGCCAGTCCCACTCTCCAAGCTGCTCGCGGCGCTTGGAGCACGCGTCTGCAATCGGTCTGTTAGCCCTCATGGCGGCATCACGCGCATATGTATGCTACGAGACTTGCAAAAGGGGTGAGAGGGGAGGGGCGGCTAGGCTTGAATACGCACAGTTGATCCAGTAGGCGATGAAGCTGCCGACGGAGTAGAACATTTGCCAGCATGCCATGATGTGGCCGCGGATCTCGGAGGGGGCGACCTCGCCGATGTACACGGGTCCGGCGGTCAGGGCCATGCCTTGGCCGAGGCCGATGATGACGCGGCCGGCGATGAAGACGCCGATCTGGTGGCGCGGGGTGAAGGTCTGCATGATGGTCGCAATGATGGTGACGATGCACCCGATGGCCATGCCCCAGCGGCGCCCGAGGTAGTCTGCCTGTGACGGAGGCTTGTCAGTTGGTCCGGGCAGCTAGGAGGAAGGTCTAAGACGGGGGGTAGGGCGCTTGAAGAGGGCGATTGGGGGGGGGGGCTCACGACGGGGCCGCCCATGAAGAAGCCGGCGACGATGGCACCGATGGTGTAGGCCGTGTTGACGAGGCCCACGAGCTGGGCGTCCCGTTTAAGGTCGATGTCTACCCAGGCGAGCCAGTTCTTGGAGCCCTGGAGGGAGTTGAAGACGGACGCGTCGTACCCGTAGAGCACCATGCACATGGCGGCCACCAGTGAGATGTACCTGCATTGTCATGGTCAGCGTTCCGTGTCCCAGAGCCTTGGAGGCGCTG